>JBCFXI010001695.1:0-43207 GCA_038496175.1 Ampulex compressa
TGGTTTGCGCGCGTTGATCCTTTGCAGCTGTGTCGCCTTGTCCTGAGCGACTTAATCGTCTTTCTTTTCTCTCGATCTCTTTCCTACTTCCTGAGGGTGGTAACGGCGTTCGTTACAACGTGAAGCGGGCCTTAAGGCACCGTAAGTTGTCTCGCCGACCGTCAAAAAGACGAGAGGGCGTATGACGTCCGCGCGCAAGCGCCAAAAAGAACAAAACATGTGCGTCTTCGACGCCATAGCGCGGCTTCGCCGCCAAAAGCGCGTCTTCGACGCCTCAGTAGCCAACGACTTGCGGAAGGTCAGAGTAGCCTAGACTAGCGAAAGCGAACGGAGGTTCCAAAGTATAACCTGTCGTAGCACTAATACATGTGTCCATTACTGCGTGTCCCTGTAGTAATCTCAGGCATACAACGAGAATATTAATCGATTCTGCCCTGGCGACTTGTTCCCATCACGACAAATCAAGCAGCCCGCTAAGGGCAAATTTCTTGGAAATGTAGTTCGATTCTACCCAGGCGACTTGTTCCCTCTACGGCAAATCGAGCTGCCCGTTTCGGGTAGTTTCCTTGAAAACGTGTGAGTTGTGCCACGGCGAGTTATTGTAAAAGTGGTAAAAGTGTGTTGAGTGAATTCGCGCGATTGGACGCTTGTGAGCGCACTGCGTTAAGCTTGAAAATCTAATGGCTGACGGCGTCTTGTACGATAGCATTGGTTGCGGCGACCATCTTGTACGATAGCGTCGGTAGTGGTGGCTAGATTCGAAATCTAACGGACCAGCAGTTTTTTACGGTAAAAACAATCAGCGTCGATTAAGTCATCGGGTGCGCCGCCCAACATAAAACTGAGCAATTGTAAGTAATAAAAAGGGTTTTTTATGCCGGTCTGGCTTTTTCCCTTAAATCGACGTGAGTTTATTTACCCACCACAAGGGATAGTATAACATTACATTACAGAATAGTAAAATCCGGACAGTAGATCAAAGATTAATTTGCTTAACATAATCAGACTACCACACCACCTAAGGTGTAGAGTTATAACAAAACAGTAACAGTAAATAGTCCATTGATGTTTGTAACTCGCGAAAAGGCAATAAATACCAGCTGCTGTGTTTATTTTCTGTCGTATTTATATAAAATGTGACCAAAGTTCCTTCATGAGATTCGTGAATTGGACAAGTTGGACAAGTATGATTTTATTATTATTTAATGGAATACTTGATGTTCATCGTCCTACGGGCATTGCTTTTTGGCTGAGGCTATTGGCCTAAATGTAAGCAGCAGCTTTTTTTCTTGCTTCTTCACCTATTTTTAGAGAACCTGGGAATTCCATCCAAACACGTTTTACTACTCTACTAGCTTCATGCTCAATATAGACTAATGTCCCTAAAGCCCCATTTGCCAAGCCATCAGCAACATTTATATTTGTTGTTACCATGTGCAATTTGTTCAATACTAGTATTATTTCATAAGATAATCCACCGGTGTCCACTGTAGACATCTCATGAAGTTTTGACGTACAAATTTAAACTGTTCCTGATTGTGCTATCCAGTATATTGGTCATGTGCAATTGATGTAATTTTAATATCCACTAAATTCAAGATGGACTGATTGAATCGATTGACAGACTCGTTGGTGAAAAACAGCAGAATCCCATCGGGGAAAAGTTTGTTTGCCTCTTCTGGGGAGAGAAATCTGGACTCAATGAAACGCAATTCCGTTGGCTCTCAATGAGTGCCGTTTCTAATCTTCGTGAGCACAGAAAAAAACATTTGATCTATTTGCCTCATAACCTCACTCAATTTATGAAATTTGAGGGATCTCCGCAGTGTTGGGCCCGCAATACGTTGTTTCGTTTGCTTATAAATTGGTGTCACTCTTACGGGTGGCAACTGACGTAAATCGCCAATTAAAATTATATCAACGTCACCAAATTCACTTTCATCATTTCCTGTAATCTACTTCAATCTAGTATGAACATGTGAGAGTAATTCAGCACTAATTATGTATGCGACAGAGAGAGTAGAAATGATTCTCCCCCTCTTTCTTCTCAAATATCGACTGGAGTTAGGGAAGAAGAATCGTTTCAATTCTCGTCTCATTCAGGCCAACGCACAGTACTGTGACTAGACAAAATGCAACTTATACACACTGAACGCATTGCGCATGCGCGTAGAGTACATATGACACGTTGTCTGTAGTAGGAGAAGGGTAATCGTTTCACGTTTTCGTCACATCTAAGCGAATTTGCTCTACCGCATCTAAAAAAATTCACATTAAAAATGAAGTCATTGGCCAGTAATTTTAATCAGTTCCGTCGGTTTAGTGTTGTAGTAGCTTTTAGGATAGGGGGCTTTAGGCTCCTAGCGACGAGATTGGAGAGGACCACACATTAGGGCCTGGAGAGAGGTCTCGGAAGCGGGCGATCGGGAGTGTGCCGGAAGAAAAGAAGTGAAATAAATACATATTTCAGTCAATGTGCTCTGGAGCGGGTTTTTTCTTATGTACCCTTGTCCTGACGATCCACTACAATTTTCAGAAGTGGGATCGGGTACAAATAATAATTTATTTTATTGTTCCCAGTGATCCGTGTGTCAGTGAATTATTAGTGAACTGTTAAGGATTTACAACATTATGACAACTCTACAAGGCATTCAAGGACTTAATGAAAGTATCTCTAGGGCACCAATGAAAGCAGTCGCTGCATTACACCGATACATTTTTACTACCGACGGTGATCAAGGTAATCGGTCACGTCTACACAAATTTACGGGCTTTAGTTTTACGGAACATTCCACCGAATTTGAAGCAAAGATCCAGTGAGCGGTGAAAGAACTTGATTTGCCGAATTTAATCGCAATATGTAACGTATTGAGATTGGACTATACAGGCACTGCATTCGAGGTGGCGTCTCGCATTTGTACGCATTTAACGAATTTGTAGTTGTTATATAGAAATAGTGAAGGTGAGATCGAAACGGACAATGAAAGTGAAGAATGTCAACCTTTACCATGAGCTTCCGAGACGTAGAAGACACAAGACGGAAATTTGACGGTGGCGATAATTATTCAATCGAAGCATGGATGTCAGATTTCGAAGATAGCGCAACCCTATTCGGATGGACGGAATTACAAAAATAAGGAATCGTTTTTCCCAGGAATAAATTCGTGGGAAAAACTAAAGGCGTTATTGTTCAAAGAATTCGCGGTAAAGGTCACCAGCGCCGACTTACATAGGATTTTGTCGCGCGGAAGATTGAGACGCGATGAGTCAGTACAGGCTTATTTTTTATGCATGAAAGAGCTCGCCGCGCGAGGATCAATTGAAACCGACGCATTAATACAATATATTGCGTTGAAATTTCAGAAGAAAACAGCAACATTGCTACAATTGTAACGGGCGAAGTTACATCGCCTCTACTTGTCCTAAACCGAGGAGAGAGAGAGGGACGTGCTACATTTGCGGATCAGCTGAGCACCAGAAGAAGGAATGTCCTCAACGTACGCCAGCAAAGCAGCAAGTAACAAGGACCACTAGCAGGACGGAAACTCATCTCATTCAGTCGAACCAAGATATAATCCCTTCATATAGCGCTTGGTAAATTTGGACATTGGTGAAGTAAATGCCGTGTTGGATAGGGGCAGTCCTATTTCATTATTAAACAGTTCCCTACCGAACTCCTTTCATTTTGAACCGTACGCTGACATCTTGCGTTTTGAAGGTGTTAATAAAAGTCAGATTAACATATTAGGTCGTTTGAAACAAAAGGTTTACGTTCAAATAAATTTTTATATAGTACTGGACAGTACAATAAGTTGTACTTGTTATTAGGTTTTCATTTCACATCCAGACATTCAAATAGATTTTAGTAACTCTGTCCGAATTTATAAAAAGGTCGAAGTAGAAAACACCAACTTTATTTCGGAAATATTAAAAATCGATGTGTCAGGCGTTAACACTTCAACCAATATCGAGGTAAACGATAAGATCGATTGGAAAATTCAAAATCGATTGCGATCCCTAGTCGATGAATATTATGTACAATCGGTAAAACCTACATTTCCCGTAACAAACCTAGAGATGGGATTGTTATTGAAACCTAACCATCAACCGTCCTTTTACAATCCGAGACGAACTATTAATGTGGAACCGGTGTCTTAATCTACGGTACCCGAAACGGCGATCCCCAACGGACCATTGACAATCCCTATTCCCCCCCGCAAAGCTTACGTAAGCCGAAGGCGCTCCAAGAGGGTTATACAGGACAGAGGGGCTCGTGGCTGGCGGATTTTACCTTTTCCTCGTACGTACGTGAGTTCGGGCGAAGCTGGGCTTCTGTGGCCCTAAAGGAACGAATCTCTCCCTCCCGTACGGCGGCGCAGATTTGCTTCTCGTCGAGCTCCCTTCGCTTTCGTACCTTCTTTTTCTGGGTTCTCACCGTATCACACCTCAATATCCACTCCTCGTTCCTCTCTCGCGGGCCTGTCGCGGTCTCGTGGCCGCATCGTCTATCTACGATTTTTGACATCTACGATTTTGTCAGGGCCGTACGAATCTCTACGTAACCCAGAGGGTTACAACCTCTTTTATTACATTCATGGGTCAATACGAATACCTATGTATGCCATTTGAACCCGCGAACGGCCCTTCATTTTTTATGCGATTTATTAATACCGCGTTTCTTCAGTTATTACGAGAAGAGAAAATATTGATTTATTTGGATGATATACTAATTGCAACTGAGACGGTCGAAGAAAATTTAAATATTCTAACAGAAGTCTTGTGTGTAGTCACTGACAACTGTTTAGAATTAAAAATGGAAAAATGCGCTTTTCTCCTCACGGAAATCGTATATTTAGGATATCATATTAATGCTACGGGAATCAAGCCGTGTGCCGAGAACATTCAGGCGGTATCTAATTTTCCCATACCAAGAAATAATCGAGAGTTACAAAGTTTTTTGGGATTAGTTTCTTATTTCCGAAAATTCATAAAAAACTTTGCTTTGAATGCTAAGCCCCTGTACGATTTATTGAAATCTAAATCCGACTATAGGTGGGATAAGGAAGTCTTAGACTCTTTTGAAAAACTCAAAAAACGTTTAATCTCGGAACCGATATTGTCCATTTGCTCCCCTACGACAGAGACCGAACTACATTGCGATGCTAGTGCGCATGGTTTTGATTCTATTCTATTGCAAAGGCAGAAAGACGGGAAATTTCACTCCATTAGTTACTTGAGTAAGCGCACTTATAAGACTGAATCGAACTATCATAGCTTCGAGCTGGAAACTCTTGCGATTGTTTAATCCCTTGAACAATTCCGTATATATTTACAAGGCATAACTTTCAAGATTGTCACCGACTGTAATAGTCTTAAATTAACATTAGAGGGAAAGGAAATAAATCCCAGAATATTGCGATAGTCATTAATTTTACAACATTACACTTACACGTTAGAACTTCGCCCGGAGGATAAGATGCAACGTGTATATGCGTTAAGCCGGAACCAATGTATTTTAGTAATAACAGAGAATACTTTTAAGAGAAATTTAGCAATATTGCAAGACGTAGACCCCAACATTCGTACGATACGGCAAACGTTGGAACGGAACGAAGATAAGTTGTATAAATTAAATAACGGTTTAGTATATCGAAAAGCGAACCACAAATTACTGTTTTGTGTTCCGAGTACAATGGAAAATAATATAATACGTTCGAGTCACGAGCAGATTGGTCATCAAGGTATTAATAAAACCATCTAGTATTTAACTCGTGTTTACCGGTTTTCAAAAATGAGAGAAAAGGTTCATACGTATATAGCTAACTGTTTAAAATGCATAACTTATGCAACCGTTAGCAATAAGATAGAAGGAAAACTGCACTCCCCTCCAGTAGATAGTCTTCCATTCGAGTGTTTGCATATTAATCATTCGGACCAATAGAAAAATCAAGTCACCGACAGAAATATTTGTTTGAAATAATAGATTCGTTCACCAAATTTATTAAATTTTATCCGACGACGAGCACTAATTCAGATGAAGTAATTCGTCATCTCAAAACATATTTTTTGGTATATAGTAAACCTATGAGAATAGTGTCTGACCGAGGAAGTGCCTGTACGTTCACGAAATTAAAAGAATTTATGGTCCAGAACGGTGTGCAGAATATTTTAATAGCCACAGCTACTCCTCATGCGAACGTTCAAATTGAGAGAGTGAATCGCACGCTGACTCTAATGTTAGCTAAATTAGCGAAGGGTCTAAATACATGGGATCATGAAATTTCAGAAGTAGAGTATCCATTAAATAATAACTTGAATCGTTCAACAAGAGATACGCCTGCTCGTTTATTATTCGGTATGAACCAAAAGGGTCAAATAGATGACGACCTTCGGTCATTGTTAGAAGAGTAGCAACCTGCAGATCGAGATTTGAACGCTGCGAGAGAATGCGGCGAAGCAAATACAAGTCTCTAACGCGTATAACAAAAGGTATTGTAACAACCGTCACAAAAGTCCGACCAAATATAAACAAGGACAATACGTTATGATTAAGAATGTAGATGTAACCGCTAGAGTAAATAAATAATTAACACCAAAGTTTCGTGGACCATATGTTATCAAAACTGTTTTAGATAACGATCGATATGTTATTACTGATCCTGAAGGTCATCAACTAACACAGATGCCGTTTCAAAGCCTTTGCTCTCCGGAGAATATGAAACCCTGGATTGAGTAAATGATTGGTGATAAATGAATAAATAAAAGTGTATATATATTAAGACTGTGTTTTTAGTTGTTACCGTTATATTCCCTCTTTATGATTACAGTGTTCCTCTTAAATCTATGTTTTATATTATGTCACCTATGATTATGCTCTTATATTCCTCCCGTTATGCTCCCTCTTTATGATTATTTTGTTCATCTTCAATTGATGTCTTATGTTACGTCGCCTGTGTTTATGATCTTATGTTCTGAATTTTGTGTCTTATGCTTGTACCTATTATGATTATGATTAAGGCCAATCATTATGTCAGGCTGGCCGAACTGTAGTAACTTTTAGGGTAGGGGCCCTTAGGCCCCTAACGACGAGATTGGAGAGGGCCACACATTAACCGTTTGAGTGCCAAGCGGCGCGATCGCGCTTCTTCTGTCCTGTCCTCAAAACTGCAGCTCTCTGGGCTGCGAAACCCATAATCACAGCAGGCTCGGTTTCTTTCGATGCACAACTTTACGGTGACCTTTCAATCTTAGGTAAAAAAAGATAAAATTGAAGTAATTTTACACTTTATATATCTACATGCTTTTATTCATATAAAAAATTCATATAAAAATTGCTATAATAATGTAATGAAGTATGTTATGTAGAATGAACTATAAAAAACAATAATAAAATATTTGTTGAACGAGATAGCTGATAAAAAATGAATTTTAATTTGAATTTAATATTTGGATGCAAATATTATTAAAATTTACACACATGCTTGTGAAAACACAACGGATGTAAACCTTTTTTACATCCTATGTAACGTTCGCCGGTACCTCCCTCAGGAAGGAGGGAAAAAAGACCAACAGGGAAAAAGAAACGAAACAGCCAGAGAACGCACGAGAACGTTCAACGGGCCCAGAATAACTTAACAATAAATACTGTGCAAAGGATTAGAAAACAAAATCCTAGCCAGTGCACCACAGCAACGGGCCACCGGAGTCCTACGCGCCAAATACCTTTGTCGGTAGATAACGGGCAGCCGTCAAACGTCCTCGATAAACAAAGCGGCAGGACAAATCCTCGACTAGCAACTAACAAAATGTCCGCGTTAAACGATTTCTCTGGTTAGAGAGGGGGTAGCCCCAGGGAAAGGATTCCCGGTCATATAAGGGAGTTTTTTGGGAGTGCGCACACACTATTACACGAGTTTTCACTGCGGTTAGACGCGACAGTAACGTTCGCGACAGTCTCGATCTCCCTGCGCTTAAGTTTTAACTAGTAAGATACATTTATATATTGGGTTGTTCGGAAAGTCATTTCGTTTTGTTTTTCGTTTTTCACCAACCAAAAACTACTGTGTAGAATTAATAGAACTTTTTCACACACAAGCCTTGCAATATCAACTCTCAAGACATATAATGGTTATGCGGCTTAAGTGTGAAGTTGGTTTCGAAAAAACGTAATTAAGTCCTCTGACGGGAAAAAACGAAATTACTTTCCGAACAACCCAATATTTCTGTTAAATTCATTTTAACTTGGAATTCTGTCGAACGAATTAGGGGGGATACAGATATCTAAAATATCCCCGAGTTATCTGAGGCACATTAAATTTGCGTATCGAAACCTCTTGAATATCGAAAGGACCTGGAGTTACAGACAATCCCGGGCAATCTGAGGCGCATTAAATTTGCGTATCGAAAACCCTGGAGAATTTGATTTTCTAAGTAACTGTTTTGTAACAGGGGTTAATCGGAGGATCCGAAGTGCATTCGTTGCGCATAGGAAATCCCGACATGTCCCTTTTACGAGTCCTGACTCGAATCGTTTACAGAAAGCTTGAGGCGCATTAAATTTGCGTATCGGCGGCCCCAAACGTTTCAGTCAGTTTGATGAGTAAATGTCTTAAACGAAAAACGCGCGCTGGACAGATTTCCGAGACCAGATATTTTTATAGTAAATTAGAGAAAGTAATAAAAGCCTTTATAGCGGAAAAAAATTTCGTTGATATCCTTCTTCAACCTCCAAAATTCGCCCAACGTGTTAATTAATCTGCCTCATCCCAGGAGAGTGTCGCGTAGACACGCTTGACCCGAAACCGTAACTATCTTTAACTTAAAAATCTTGGTAAGTAAATCGGGAAGACGCGAAACCGCGACTTAAGTTCGACAGTCGCGCATAGTCCGTGACATATTTCTGGTGACAAAGCGGTGAGATAGTCCGTAATATAACTCTGGTGACAGCGGCGCGATAGTCCGTGACACCTACACAAATTAAGTTGGACCCTTTAGTAGTATTATTTTTTGTACTGCAGACTACGCAACGCCTCAAATTGCGCCCTGGTAGTTTTTCTAACCCGTATGGTTTTTCCCCCCTCATGATACTCAATTTGGGAAAAACCCTAATTCGTGTTTTATGGCCATAAGCCCGGTCGACAGGCGAACAATGCATACGGTCAATGTCGTACTAGGAAAAAGAAATAGTCGATTATAAGGTAGAAATGTTAATGTATAATATTAAATCAATCAAATTACATTTTGTACTACGTATTTTTTGATATATAAACGTGGTCCATCTGTGATGCATGCCGCCCTAAGGAACAATCCAGCATGGGCCACCGGTGGGTCAGGCCGGCGTCAACGTGTTAAATATTTTTATATGATTTCAACGCGCTGATGTCACTAAGAACTGATGCACAGGGGACTGTCGGAACGAAACTGAACTGCAGAAAATGATTATTGCATGTAAGCTGAAAACAGCGCAATCCCGCCGTTCGGCGTTTTTCGACACGGAATATAACAAGCGCTATCGCGCCGTTTGGCGTTTTTCGGCACGAAATATAACAAGCGCTATCGCGCCGCTTGACAAGTTTCGATCGGGAAATGAAAAAGGCCCGTAGCACTCAAACGGTTAAGGCCTGGAGAGGGGATTTGGGAATGGGCAATCGGGAGTGCACCGGAAAAAAGAAAAGAAGTGAAATAAATACAGATTTCAGTCAATGTGCTCTGGAGCGGGTTTTTTCTTATGTATCCTTGTCCTGACAAACCACTACAGTGTTAAATTTCGTCCAAATTTCCTGAAAAGATACACACAAATATATTTTCTAGTATATAATAATTTAATAATCACATAATTAATATAACACATGATAAAATAAAATAAACTTGTAATGCACAACAAAATATAAAAATATTGTTAATGCATTGATTTTTTTCTTATAAATAGAAAACCATTCAGCTGCGTATGTGAATGCTATTTATTATGCACTGCTGGATTACGACCAGTTACAACAATTTTCTTATGTGCGACTCAAAATGCGTGCTACGGCGTTCGCCACGTGCGAAAGACTCCTGAATCCTCGATCCTCCTGCTTCTCTCCGATCAACGGGCTACCCGCATGGGCCAGACAAATGTCAAACTCTGAACGTAGCTACAACAGTAGTCGTCCCGCCAGCGCACAATCAAAAACGTCCACACGTACAAATATCAGTAATAAAAAGGTATCTTTTCCGTGCCGCAAAATCCATCCTACTACGAGACCCTGCAAATAACTTCTTGAAAAAAAAAGTGTAATATATGTGCGCACGCACGTATATGTGTGTTTCACAACTTCTGCTCGGGTTACAGTTATCTTACAATATCTTATTTTCTATCGCTCCTTCTTTCATTCCTTACCTTAACCTTAGCTACACTTATCCTATCTTAAAATTTATCTTTACTCGTATAATTATCGCTCAGATCCCTATGACCGAGTGCAAGTCTTTCCCTGACATCGCTCTCTTTCTCTCTCTCTCCCTCTGTCTCTCCTCTCCCTCTCGGACTTCCGTTTTCTCTCACTTCATCTTTCTTGATATTGACTCCCTCACCTCCATGAATCCCTCTACCGCTCTCGTCCATTCTTTTCCTTCCTCTTCATCACGTAGCACTTTTCCTACTACCTGCATCCATTCCTCTTTACTTCCACCTTGCTCCCACCCTCTATCGCAACGCCCACTGTCATAAGTGCTCCCTAGTTTTTTCCTCCTCTCCCCATATCCTGCACATCTCCTCTCCCTCGCCTCATTTCCTATTTTGAATCTCACCACTCTCCTCCACCTACTTCTCCCCCTCTTCTGTTTTACACACTCTGGTATCCACTTTACCTCGATTTCTTTATACCATCTATTATACTTCGCGTCTTTTATCTTCATCCATCTCTCTTGTCTGTCCCTGCCCTTCCATCCCTTCACAATATTTTCAAAACCTTCCTCCTTTCCCACACCGCTTCTTTCTTCTATTTCGTCTAGTTTTATCCCCTCTCTGCTCTAGCCTCTCCCTTCTCTGTAACTTCCTTACCGATCCTACTATTTCTTTCCTAGCCCTCTCCCTCATCTCCTCCCAGCATCCCTTGCCAAACCATCCCTCTTTAACTCCTCCCTTATCGTATATCTCGGCATTTCCATCCCTACCCTCATCTCCAACCTCAAATACCTTTCTTGCAACCTTGCATCTCTTTCCTCTCCTCCCCTCTCCATATCTCAACCAAGTCCACACCAATCTGTCAAAAAGCCTCAGCCTCCTTCTCCAATCCCTCGCAAATCTCCTCTTTTCGAACACATACTCCAAATAACTCCTCCTCCATCACCATTTGGCGCCTTCTCCCTCCCTCTCTTTTTTCTAAACCTTCGATTTTCTAACCTGCCAACTCAACCACCCCGTCAACAACCCCGTATAGAATTTTAACATGACCGTCACCTTTCTATATACCCCTACCCCCTCCCCCTTCTCTTCACCAATTCTCTTATCGCTTCTTTCCACTTTTCTGGCTATTCCTCCTTCCTCAATACCCTATTAAAATTCCCATTGTTCCTTGCCCATTCTTTCACTTTTTTACACCCATACTTCCACGCCTCCCCCGCCACCCCATTCACCTTAACATCCGCCATTCTTCCTAATACCGCTCTAAATTCCTTCTTACTTATTTCTCGCTCTTCGTCTTCGAACTCCCTTTTTTCCAATCTCTCACAACCCTTACCGTCCCTTTACCTACACTTCCCAACACCTCCTAAAAGTACTCGCTCTATTTCTCCATATCTATGCCATTCACCAGCTGATCCCTCCTTCTCTTTTCCCTTTTTATTATTTCCCATACTCCCCCCCTCATTCCACGCCTTCTTATTCATCTTCTTCCATCTTTATCTTTTTCTCCCTTCTTTATCTCACACATTTCCCTATATTCCTTCTTTTTTCCCTTATATACTTCTCCCATCCCCCTTTTCTTCACCATCTTTATTTCCTCCCTTTTCCTCTTTTTACATTCTTCTTCCCACCACTCTCCACTGGTCCCCCCTCTTGTCTCCTCTCTTCACCACTCCCCTATCTTCCCAATCGCTCCCTTTACCGTTCTCTTTATCTCCTCCCATCTTATCCTCGCCCCATCTACCTCCCAACCTTCCTTTCACATCAATTCTTTAAACTCTCTCTTCATCACATACCCTTCTGTCCCTCTTCCCTTTATAACCACTTTTTCTTACCTCTTTTCCCCCTGCCCTCCTTAACACCATCTTTACGGGCATGTGATCCGAGTCCACCTGCATCCCTACCCTCATCTCCTCTACATCCTCCCTACTCACCTCATCCACCACCACATAATTTATGACTGTCCTCCCTCTTCCCCTAACATAAATAAACTCCTCTGCTGCATTTCCTCTCATACGCCCATTCTGCACCCCCATCCTCTTTCCACCATACACTTAATCAACCTCCTTCCCTCTCAATTTATCTTTTTGTCCCGCTTTCAACTCTTTTCCTCTCCACCTTTTCCCCCACTCTCCCTCTTCGTCCCCTAACCTTGCGTTAAAGTCCCCACGCATCAGCATCCTTTCTCCCCTACTCCTTTCACTTCTTCCTCCCATTCGTCCATTACCCATCCCATCCTCTTCATTCCCTACTCCTCGTATACCTCCTTTATCCTTTATCTCTACTCCTTCCCCTTTCTGATCTCAACCCCCAACATACCTGCTCCCTTCACTCCCCTCCCCTTCTGCATCAATTTTCTTTTCATCCCCCCGCCCCTCCACGCCCATTGCACCTTCAAACATATCTCCTCGGCAGCTTTCCCTTCGCAACCCCCTACCTTTTTTCTTCCATCCACGCCTCTACTAGCCCCGTTATATCCTACTCTATTTGCTCCTCCTAGAATCCTCTACTATCTTTCCACCTCAACCCTGCTATATTCCAAAACCGCTTCTCTCACTTTCCTCCTTACCCACTCTCCCTTCTCTCCCCTGTCTCTCCCTCAATTTCTTCTTCTTCTCGAGCATGTTCCACTTCTGATCTTCATTCTGAAGCTTAACCACAATCATCTGCCTCCCCCCTTCCTCGCCCCCTATCATTCTTACCTCCTCTACCTTCACTTTACTCACTTTCGTCTCTATCGCTGATATAATCTCCAGCGCCCTTTTTCTCATTTCCCCTTCACCTAGCGAACACCGCCTCATCCCTCTCCTGCTGCTCGATAGATCCCCCTTCTTCTTTTTCCCCATCTCTCTCGTCAGACTTATGTTTCTTCCTGTCTACCTCGCTCCCTACCTTCCATTTCTGACTCAAACTCCCACCCTGCCCTCTGTCATCGGTTCTGTGCACTACTCCCTTTTATCACCTTCCCAACCCAACGCACGTTCCTAACCCCTCTCTAGTGCCCTTTTTCCTAAGCTTTCCTCCTATTTCTACTGCTACCCTTCATACGACCTTCATATTCCTTCTTCCTCTTTTTCTCTCCTCTAGCCTTCCAGGTCTTCTCCTTCTCTTGCTCCCCCCTATAACTCCTCTATGTCACTACTAATTAATACACACTCTATACTTTATTGCGCAAGAAGTCTGTAACTACAGTCACGTTTTAATTCGTAAAAAAAAGAATTCAATGTATTTACAATTTTTAGAGATATATCTTGTTCTTTCTTACACTAAAAATCTGAACTACTTTCATCAATTCTGTTTTCCGCCTCGATATATCGCATTTGGAAATTCATTGATTTCAGCGCGGCCTTAAGGAGTTAGGGGTAGTCAGAATTTTAAAAAAATCGATTGTTTTTTCTTCGCATTTTCTTAAAGTATGATATCTCGAAAATATTATATAACATTTTCAAATAAATCCAACAAATAGTTTTCGAGATATCCTACAATTACCGAAGCGCTGTCTGACTCTCGATGATAGGTAGCTGACGGCAGACCGTTGTCAGTGCCATCAAGTCAATTTATGAAGATCTGAGTAATAGTAATTTACTCTCAAGATGTGTCGGTGAAGGTAATAAAAACAATAATGAAAGCTTAAATCAACTAGTGTGGAAAATAAGCCCAAAAACTTTGAATAGTAGCTCTACAATTATAGAAATCGCTGTATATATTGTAGCTTGTGTTTTTAATGAAGGTACGCATTATTAAATATTATGAATGTCCTGGAAATAAATTGTAGACCAAATGCTCCTCGATACGCTGAAAAAAATGATTCTGAGCGTGTAAACGTGGTAAACAAACGCGGTAATAAGAACACTTGAGAAGGCAGAACGTAACACAAACAACAACAAATTGATATATTCTGTGTCTGATCGAAGGCTTTTTTGTTTCTATTAGAACTTACATTTTGATGGGCAATAAATTAGTGATTCTTTCCGTGGAAAGCCGCGAGTAATCGATTAGAGGACGCCATTTTGTTAATTTTCAAAAAAAAAAGAAAAAAAGGCACTAGATTAACTATTAAACTAAAGATTTTTTTTTTTTTATTTCAATGATTTTTTAGATGAATCAGTAAAATATTATGATGATCACTGCAAAACACGATTTTTTGTCACGAAGTCCAACAAATATGCCGATAACATTGTCTACGATAAATAAATTAATACATTTTTTCGTTTTTAATTTTTGTCAAATAATCTTAAAACATAATGTAATGATTTAGTAATAATTGTTTTATAAAATAATTTGAACTACTGTACGAAAAAAATTACTTAAAATACTCATTTTTTTCCCGTCGCTGACTACCCCTAATCCCTTAAGTAAATTATTCTTTTCCCAATAGCATTTTTGAATTTTTTCGACGTGCGAACAGAAACCTTCTTAATGGTCAGCAATTCCCTCCTTTACGATTTGTAATTCATAATTATCATAATGTAGAGGAGGGGAGAGAGAGGAGAGGGAAAAAGAAGGTTTAAAAAGAAAGATATTGAAAAGATATATATTCTTTCAAATACACTTATTAATGCCCAATTATACACTGATGTGAAAGCTCGGGACGTTTTCGTCTCGTGACTTATTATTATGCCTTCTCGGTGACGACTCTCCACGACGCTGCTTCGTTGATCCTTCGAAACAAAACGATACAGCACCGACGTAATATCACCACGCGAGTGCAGCCGACCATCGAGCCCCAACCGCATGACGACACTCCCAACACTTTGTCCCTTACCGTGACATAATTTTCTATTGCTTTACTCAGTAAAGTTGATGTATTTCTTTCCCGTATCCTTTGTATTATTTCAGCCCAAGCCATTTCAATGAGATTTAAATTGCAAATATGAGCTACGGTGGTGTAGTGGATAGAGGCTCAGACTGCCACGCGGCAGACCCGGCTTCGAATCCCGCCCATCACCTCTGGTTTTTCTATGTGATATGTATACCGTAGCTCTGGTGGTTCGGAATCCACCTTAAATAGTAGGTCCTAGGCCATATGACCTTAGCAGTCGGTGCCGAAAAATGAATTCATCACCTCTGGTTTTTCTATGTGATATGTATACCGTAGCTCTGGTGGTTCGGAATCCACCTTAAATAGTAGGTCCTAGGCCATATGACCTTAGCAGTCGGTGCCGAAAAATGAATTAAAAAAAAAAAAAAAATTGCAAATATTTGGTGGCAGTTTTAAAATACTGTAGCTCTTTGATTTCAATAATTTCTCTGTTTTATATATTTTTTCTTTGATTTTATGCTTTTCTATTATTTCAAATAATTTCACGTTTCTCATATTCTCCTCGTAAGGAATATCATTGTTAACTATTGAATCCTTTAACCTATATTTTTAAGGCGCGTTATTTTCTTAGATGTTGTATTATAATATGAAATATTATCCATAATTATTCGATTTTTCCGAGATGTGTGGGATTAATTTTTGCACGTAAACAATTTTCAAAATTGACAGCGCTTATCTGGCTATGGTAATCCATATTTATACTTCAGGCCTTAAACATGAATTCTGCACTGTATACATAAGTACTCCTAACCTTTTCGCTCGTAACACTTATTAAGACAACATACATAAATTATATTGGCCACTGACGAGCAATTTAATCCTCACACTTTTCTTAATAATTCATATTTGAATTAAATAACTGGCTATAACTTGTTCTACAGTGTCTTTTGATCCTTCTTCATAAATGTCCCAGATTAGGCAATTTATAAATTGCCCTTAACCTGTTGCCCTTAACTTGGTTTAACCAAGTAGATAGAACATGAAACACCTACAAGCGATAACCACAAGCGGGTTCTAATCCTTAAAACTTTCTTAGGATTACGGATTTCCGTTTCCGATATAGACGAAATTATCGCGGTGTTTAGGAGTGAAAACAGTGAGGAATAAATAGATGGTAGAAGGAAGAAGCAATAGGAAAAAGACGAATAGTGCAGAACAAAAATGAAGTGGAGGACTAGATACGGACGCTGGAGAAACACGATAGAACTACGGTAGTATGGTGAATAGAAGCTTGGACTTCCACATTTTGGGGGAGTCCCGTGTCCGAATCCCGCCCATCACCTCTGGTATAAAATACTGTTGTTCTGGTAGTTCAGAACCCACCTTAGGTTGTAGGTCATAGACCAAATGACCTTAACACTCCGTGCCAAAAATGAATTTAAAAAAAAAAACAAATAAATAAAAAAAATATTTCAAAAAGAAGCAAGGTTAAAAGAGGAAGAGCGTGATGTGGCCGACAGAGGTAAAGTTGGTTAGTTAGTTAGCTGGTTAGTGGCCCAAGTTAAAGAGAGG
The DNA here is from genome assembly GCA_038496175.1 of Ampulex compressa. Classification (NCBI taxonomy): domain Eukaryota; kingdom Metazoa; phylum Arthropoda; class Insecta; order Hymenoptera; family Ampulicidae; genus Ampulex; species Ampulex compressa. Next base: position 16,716 of record JBCFXI010001695.1, read on the forward strand.
AGGTGAAAGGTGGCGCGAGGATAAGCGGAAGATTACTTGGATGTGAATCCGACAGACAGTGAGAGGCTAGAGAGTGTGGAGAGTCATAGAGGGTAAAGAGGAGACCAAAGATATTGGGTTACACAGTAAGGCAGATAGCTCGGCCCAGTTACAAAAATCACCCTATATATTGTCACGGACTATCCGCGACTATCTTGCGTCTTCCCGATTTATTTTCCGATATTTTAAGATAAAGAGATTTATGGTTTCGGGTCAAGCGTATTTACGCGACACTCCCTGGCATGGGGCAAATTAATTAACGCGTTGGGCGAATTTTTTAAGGGATTCGGAGAATTCCTTAACGAGATCACCGTAAGAGTGAGGATATTCGGCACAGGATTCAGGCGCGGAAGTACCAAGTTGAGGAAGGTGCTCGATACCGACGACAGTTTCTTTGGCAATAAAGGCTTTTATTGTTTTTTCCAATTTATTATAAAAACGGTTGACCTTTGAGTTCCGTCCACCACGTACTTTACGTCTAGACTGTTTACTCATCTAACCGCAATCGCTCAGGGTCCGCCGATACGCAAAATTAATGCGCCTCAAATGTTTTAGGAATATCTTGAACTTCGGTATCTTAACGAAGAGAAATCGAAAGCGAATTTTAGTACTAAGTTAATTCTTACTTATGTTTAGATCAGGGAGACCGAATGAAGTCGGAGAACTAACGTCTGGCCCAGTCGAAGATTTTACTAGCAAGTAAACTCGCGATTTGAGGGTTTCCCGTATATATATTGTTGGAAAACTACCCCTTCCCAGTGGAAAAATGCAGGGTATGCCCACCTCCTTCACGTGCATTTGTTGCTCGTACACTTGGTTCCTATCTGGCGGTGAGTCCGACGCCAAAAAAATATACTGTACTTTTAAAAAGGGAAGATTATTAGGGAGCTTTGGTGGTCCCTTCTCTTCGAGATATTATTTTACGGTTTTGAACATTTGGCCCTCTTTACTTATTTATTTCCTTCTCTCGATTTCCCTTTTCCATAAGCGTAGGGTCGGTGTATGTAACAATATTCATATCGTAAACTGTTTTATTTTTCGTTTATGCTATAAAATTTCAAATACTGTGGACTAAGGTTACATAACCATAGTCACTGATTCTTTATACGCATATATTTTCCGGAATCTTGTATGAAATATTTCCATTTCTCCTATTAATGTTTAGAATACTGACAGACAAAGATTAAATCTGCTACGGTCATCTTTACTCATAGTTTTTGAAGCAGATATTAAATTTTTCTAATTTGTATTAACTCATTGAAAGATATATCGAACATAAATGAGTCATATTTATAATTTACTTACCGAAAATGTACATAATTTCTACGCAGAACGCCTGAAGAAAAACAAAATATTTATGCAGAATATATTCCAGAATAATTTAACTATCTGCGGCAGAAAAATCAGACGCTGAAAATTTAGGAAATATTAGGCGTTTCTGGAGGAGGATGCATTTACAAATATTCTAAACATAGCAAGTAGCTAAGTAGTTTCAGGCTGGTTCGTCACATTTGGTTGTGAAAATTTATATGCGTTCGCTTTCGCCGGGATTGTTGGAGCTGGAAAAAAGATTGTCAGTGTCGCGTTACGGAACATCCAGAATCCGTATCTTAGCTTTTGAAGTGAATACACTGTAACGACGTTACAAGACGTACGTTATAAACGTTATTTAAGATATGCGAGGTCCACAACCACGTAGTTGGTAAATTCTTGAATAAATTAATATTTCATTTTACTATGAGTATTCGTGTCGTACCTAATATATCCAATATAGCTTCCGCTTTCCTGTGCCTAGTGCCATAAACTCATTAGAATTTTAATTTGAACAATAAAAGTTTATATCAAGCCGACGTTGGTTCCCTATTCGGTTCCAAGAAGCGGGGACCGCTGGAAGAGTAATTACACAAGTACTCCTTTTAATTTTCACATATACACATATCCACCGCTCGCCGCGATAAATGGTTACACATTGTAGGCATTTAGCGGGTGCATGGCGGATGACAAGCGATGATTCGGCACAGATTTTACAATATCCACCGATATTTACGGCATGCATTACGGGCATGCAATTTCTTGCAAATATATAATAAATTACTTTGCAAATGTACTAGGTATATAGGTATGAAGTGCGGGATTGGTTAACAGATTATGCTACTTGTACATTTTCTTAGGTAGCTAAATGTGGTTTATTGCGGTGAGTTAAACCGTTAGTAGGCTTTACAACTAACAATGTGAATTGTTTACAAGTCGAAGTATAATTTCTGTACTCTTTCTGTACTTTCTGTACTCAATGTTCTTCTGAAAAGGACTATTTGCGGGAAGTAAATTTGCATTACATCCTTTTCGAGAAATCGGTTGCTAGTTGTCATCGATTGCTTGTGAAGGCTCATGGTACTCATTCTCCGAGCGTAACAATGGATGAAAGATGGTTTGGTCGATTCAAAAGCGACGATATAGATGTGCAGGACAAGGACAAGGGACGTCTAGCAAAGAAGTTTGAAGATGCAAAGTTCCAGACATTGTTGAACCAAGATCCCATTCAAACACAACAACAACTCGCAGAAGGGTTAAGCGTGACACAAGCATCAATCAGCATGCGATTGTCTGCCATAGAAAAGATCCAGAAAAAGGGCAAATGGGTGCTGCATGAACTTAACGACGGGCAGCAGGAGAACCTTAAAATCAAGTGCAAATTGGTGTTTCAACGGCATAACAGGAAAGGATTCATGCATCATATTGTAACGGAGGATAAGAAATGGATCTTTTTCAACAGTCATAAGCGCAAAAATGCACGGGTTAACCCAGATGAAGCAGTTCCATTGACGGCACGGCCTCATCGGTTCAGGCGGAAGACATTGCTGTGTGTTCGATAGGAGCATAAAGGAGTTGCGTATCATCAACTGGTGAAACCTAGAGAAACTATTAACGAGAAACGCTGCAAGTAACAACCCATTAACCTTAAACCGATTGATCGAAAAACGGCCAGATTGGGCAAAACATGGCAAAGTGATGTTGCTGCACGACAACGCATCGGCACACACCACGAATTTGGTGAAAGAAACGTCTGCGTTGAAATGGGATGTGGCACTTCACCCGCCATACTCTCTAAACTTTGCCCCTTCCGATTGTCGTTTGTTCCTGTCGGTGGCATATGGATTGGCTAACGAGCATTTCACTCATTTGAAAGAAGTCAAAAGATGAGTCGACGACTTCTTTGCCTCGAAGCCGAAAGTGTTTTACCGGTAAGGCATTCACGAATTGTCTGAAAGATGGCAAAGGTGCATTGATTTAAGCAGCACATACTTTGAATAAATCAAATATCATTTTCAAATTTAAATATTGCAATTAATTTCATTATAATAATCTGCATTTCATATCTATACACCTAGTAATAAAATATATTCTCTCATACTAAAAAAAACGTGATGTCATTAAAAACGTGATACCATCTAATTTTGCACAATTCCATAATTGCAGGATAGCATTTAGAAATTGCCGCAACTGCAAGAAACAAGAACATGCTTTTAAATCTTTTGATATAACCACGTACCAATTTTCCGTATTACGTAATTATTTTCCCAAATTAGAATACATCATTTAGGGTTTTGAAAAAACTAGTCGCGTGTTGAACAGTCGCTGTTTTCATGGAACTTGTTAATGGAGCGATAAACAATGCAGACAACACTCTCTTGCTAAATGCTCGAAAAGCAAACTTACATTTAATTTTATTAAATAAAGTTGGCTGTACATGTTTCAGTGACAATTTTTAAGCTGCTGGTGTACTTTTATCTTTCAAAATTCCTCAACAAACCTCGAGTAAAAAAATAAAAGCTGCATTAATTAAAAAGATTTCTTTGGTCAATTATTTTGAAAGCTTTTAAATAAATGTAAAAAAACGGAAAGAATATACATTCTCTAGCCATTTCTTACGAAGAAACGTTTTTGAATAGATGTTCGTTCATCTACTTTATCGTGATTACTGGTTTCCTGATCAGAAACAAACACTCCGACTTTTAAATCAGTTTTATATAATGCATCTAAAATTTTGACCAAAATTAAATTCAAATTATCTCTCTTTATACCTAATTTTAAAAAGAAAAAGCTAATGGTTGTTTTTAATTATTGAATAACCCACGTGATATAATAACAAGAACTTGAGAACCCACGAATGTACCACGACATTAAAGTCCCACATTTTGGAACTTTCCACGACGTACCTATTTGGGTGAAAACTTAAACATTTTCAATCACTATTTCATCAAACAAAAGAACGCTGTTATGATCTTGTAATCCTACTCTTCTAGTGAGGCTCGAAAATCGTGGGAAATGTAGGAGTTGCAACTCTAAAGTATCTCCTCTGGGCTGGATTTCGCGTTTGAAACCGGCAAGGGGGGGGGGGGGGGGGGGGGAATGCTGCACAAATTATAATCAAAATAAGGACACATAAGCTGTACTTTTCTTTTATTATAAAGGCATTAATGACACTGCTCTCTCTATTTGAGAAAGATTTACATTTTTCTCTACTGCCACTCGGCAATGCCAGATATCAGCACTTTTCGAACCGTAGTTCACATAGCGTTTACTACACTCTCGCGGACTATAAATCCGATTAGCAACATCTTTTGAGACACGTTTCGAACAGCAGCCATTACGATTTCACTAAGCATGGACGGTCACAGTTATTCTTAGTGAATTGCATCGGTTCTCTTCTACTTTATACGAGGAATTTACGATTCCTCAAGTGCGTCTCTTTATACATTTCTGTGACTGCATATATTATATAGTTATATTTTATGTTCTTACTAAGTAAAGTTATTGTGCAGTCTCTTTATGAATAATCACATATGCGAAGTGCCAAAACTTTCTGCGGCATATAGACTTTTCACCATCCTCCCGCTTCCACGATACTTTCTTATTCCAATTCCTCTGGCCGGAGAATTCCAACACTCTTTTCTCCAGGACCATTCTATGCAATTTTGGTCCTTAGAGCCGATTCTCACACATATTTTTAGTTTTTTAAGCCGGGTTCTCAAATACTCTCGCAGTTCTTAATTTATGTTGCGCGACTGCTAACCTAATACACTATATTTAAACTTAACCGTACATTTAACGTTTAAACATTGATTACACTTAATCTTAATGTAAGTATCCCTATGCATGAATGTTAAAAAAAAAAAGAAAAAAGAGCTATTTACAAAGAGAAAGAGATTTACCCTAGCCAGCTGGTTCCTTGGCACACGAGGCTTGCAAACAGCTCGCACACTTACGTAATTTACTTAAGACTATGCTAAGCTTCTATAGTCCTAGTAGACAGGAGCCTCTCCCAAAAATACACGACAACTATCACTCGTGAATACCCCGCATTCTAGTACCGGCTCAGATGTTAGCCGTCCTAATACCACGTCTACTAGACTCAGTAAAGAGCTCGCATAAATCGGTGCCTACGCCGATTTCACGGGCACATTCTTTCGGCGGGCTTTTTAACTTTTTATCCCTATCGGCGAATTCTCATCCAAAGGCCCAGTGAGCCCTACGTGTAACATAACTAGTTACAATCTATGAGTTCCATTTCCAAATTCTTAATTTTGAGCGTGTTAAATATATCTTGGTAAATTCTAGACTCAATATTAGTTTTTCCGAACCACCAAATAATTGTTACTGGACTTGGCTAAGGGAAATAAAAGATAGCACGTATTTTATTATATAAAGCTAACGAAATGTAATACAGTGTGATACATAAATATTTTAGCTTTCAAAACCATCGTTCTATAATTATTTTTCATTGTGAGATACATTTTTTAAAAGATTTAAATAACAGCACCATTAAAAACGTTAAAACAAAGCAGCTTTTTTCTCGTGAACACTTTTTTTCAAGCATGCATTATCAATACAGTCTGATGAGAATTAATATTTTTTAACAAATACACCACCTTACTCTTTGTCTATACTTGCAAGGGACGATTATTAGATTTACTGTCTTTTTGCTTGAATTTGTAACAAATGCACTCGCATATCTGATCGCAAATCTGTACTCGCGAATAATCCGTCAGGATGATAACTAGGCCGCGGCAGCTAGACACGGCATAATTGTTACCAAGCGCAGTCAGCCGCCACAAATACAACCGACAGTTTGTGACACGCCCCATACCGTATATATATAGGGTGGGCCATTTAAAAGTTTGTTTTTAAAAACGCTCTAAAATGAGTCTTCATCAATATTTAAAACACAATTTCTTTTATCGTAAAGGTTGGAGTCTCCGATTTAAGAATGAAAAACAATTTCGTTCCTGTACCTCCCTCTGCTGGCCTTACAGTAAGCCATCCAGCGAGTCCAGTTTTCAAGCACTTTTTCGATGATTTCGCCGCCTTTCTCGTTAATAACAGTCGCGATGTTATGTTTTAAAGCTGGAATTGTCTCTGGATTATCCGCATAAGATCGATCCTTAATGGCACCCCACAGAAAAACGTCCAACGGCGTTAAATCGCAGCTCCGCGCAGGCCAATTGACATCTCCAAAACGGCTGATTATTCGCTTGTCAAATTTGGTGCGCAAGAGATCAATTGTCAGTCGACTTGTATGGCATGTGGCACCATCTTGTTAAAACCAAAGGTCGCCCACATTCATAGCATCAATTTGAGGCCATAAAAAGTTGGTCAAAATGGCTCTCTAACGGTCGCTATTGACGGTAACAACGTTTCCAGTAGCATTTTCAAAGAAAAATGAGCCAATTATGCCACCACTCCAAAATCCACACCCAACTGTCGCTCTTGGTGGATGCGTTAGTTACTCTAAGATTACGTGTGGCTGTTTCGAACCCCAAATCCGCCAGTTCTGCTTGTTTACATAGCTCCCGAGATGGAAATGCGCTTCGCCTGAAAAGATGATTTTTCGACAAAAATCGACGTCATTATTGAGCTGGTCTATGGCCCACACAACGATATCGAAGTGGATGATCATTTGCTTTCAACTCCTGAGTCATCAGGACCTTGTAGGCAAATAATCCGAGGTCTTTGTGCAGTATTCTTCTCAATCTGGTGCGACTGATGGCAAGTTGTTGCGATCGGCGTCGAGTTGAGGTCGATGAATTCTGTCTCACACTACGGGTCACAGCCTCAATATTCTCGGAAGTGTGCACTATCCGAGCTCGAGAGACCACTTCTGTTATCCAATAGCAAGCCTGTCTCACGAACTTTCTTCACCAATTTCATTACAGCGGTTCCACTTGGTGCTTTTTCACGACCCATATTTCTTTTCAAAATTCGCACGGTTTCGACTACACAACACTGATTTTGAAAATAAGTTTTTAATATTTCTAAACGCTCCTCAAGCGAAAACATGATTGTTTCGTGCCGTGGAATGTCCGACTGACCAGCTCTTCAATTTTCAAGCAAATCGGTCACACCAGTGTTGCCATATCCTATAATTTAAAAAGAAACCAGTAGATGACACACCCTTTATTTCAATGCAATCATCTTATCTACCTCCAACGATTCTTCTGACAGCCGGCATCGCCGTCAGTAGCGCATAGCCATTTTTTTCGATCAACTCGCACCTCCTAGGAAACGGAGGTCATCTGGAGCCGCCCAGCAAATCGTCCGGTTGTGAGAGGACCTTTTGGACAACAGGTATCTCAGACGTCGGTTATCGGGATTCCGGTCCTCTAACACCGAGGAGCGGTGACGCCAACTCCCCTAACCAAAAGCGATCAGACCCGCGCTGACTAGCATCGAACTCCGTGCGCCGCCCAAGTCCCGGCTCCAAGTAGGTCAGGCCGAAGTCGAGGTGGGCCCTGGGATGAAATACCTAGGGCTCACCTTGGACGGCCAGTGGCGCTTTGCGGCCCACTTCGATCGCCTGGCCCCCCAAGCGGAACGGATGGCTGGCTGGCTAGGCCGCCTCCTCCCAAACCTTGGGAGGTCTGAGAAGAGGGTCCACCGCCTTTATGCGGGGGTCGTGCGGTCCGTGGCCCTGTACGGGGCCCCGATGTGGTCGCGCGACCTGATGGTCAGCCGGCACAGCCGGGAACGACTACGCCGGATTGAAAGGCGGATGGCCATCAGGATCCCGCGTGCGTACCGCACGATATCCTACGCGGCAGCGATGGTTCTCGCGGGGCAGCTCCCCATGGGGAACTCCCGGCGGAGGAGATAGGGGAGAGACACTCTCACTCCTCGTCCCTCCGTCAGGCCGGGGATGCTCTGCAGCCTACCGGCTGACGTAGGTGCTCACCGGGCATGGCTGCTTCGGTGAGTACTTGTGTCGGATAGGGAAGAAGAGGACGACGCAGTGCCACCATTGCCCTGATGAGTGGGACACGGCGCAGCACACACTGGAGATTTGCCCAGTGTGGCAGAGCGAGCGCCGTGTCCTGCGTGAAGAAGTAGGGGAGGAGCTCTCGTTGCCGGCCATCGTCCGCGCGATGCTGAGCGGCGAGAGGTCCTGGCGCGCCGTGGTTTCCTTCTGCGTGCAAGTAATGCTTCGGAAGGAGACCGCGGGGCGTATCCGCGAACGCGCGGGTCCTGCGCGGCAGGCGGCAGGTCGGAGGGGCAGGGAGCGCAGGCGCCCCCTGTCACCCCCAGCCGAATGAATTTCTGAAGTGGTACTACTGAGGGAGAGCTCAACAGTACGATAAACCTCCCATTGCACCAGTGGTACCACTGGGGTTTGCAGGCGGCTCGAGTGGGGGCTCGGCTTACCATTGCACGCAACTCTCTGGGAGGGACGGCGTTGCGTGGCGGCCGCGCAACGCCGTCAAATTAGGCCTTTTGGCGATTTGGGGGGTCCTCAAGACCCTCACAGGTATGGGTAGCCCTAAGGGGTTGCAGCGCGGGGGGGGCACCGTGATGTGTTGCTGGTAGTTCCCGGTGCCCCCCCAAACTGCGCATAGGATGGCCGCCGTGGGGGTTTTAGCCGGTAAGAATTCGGCACAATCCCGGCTCTCCCCCCAGGGAGCCGGGGAGTCTATGAAGATTTCCCCCACGTAAAGAAAAAAACCACAAACACTTTCAAGTTGCTTTCGGAAGGCTATTGCTCCGCGGAATACAAATTGGGAAGAAGTACTATACAAATCCAATATTTAACTGTTGTTTCTACCATTCGTGTAATGGTGATATATTCTATACTGTACGGGTGATGGCGCGTGTAACATGAAAGTGGTAAGGGGCCGACGGTTGGACAAAATAATGTATTGTATACTAGGTCTATTTATATGCTCATCTGTATTAAATCCTGGGAAATGTTAAATCGCCTCTGCATCTCGTCTGTGGGTTAAATTGTACGACTGCTGCACTGTAGACAAGACAGATCACAAGGGGAAGGAAATCAGTAAAGCAGGTCAAGATCGAGAGTACGAGGCGGGAAAGCAGGTAGCCGAGGGTCAGGCAACGGGGGATAGGAAGAGTTAGTCATGGGGAACCCACCCCCATTTATCAATTCCTCGATCGGTGTATCATAGCTACTCACCTCACATGCAGTGCTTTTTTTACGTTGCCGAATTAGTATGCTACTTAGGAAATAATACGCTTGATCAAAAAATACGTAGGAGCCTTTTGTCGCATGTTCGAGGTCTGCGCTTTTTATTCAACCAATTATGTCTTCTCGAACTTACAAGGTTTCTTTTTAAGTTGCACGAGCAGTACAGGCGTTTCCTCCGTGTGTATCTGCCCTTCCCTAACACGCACCGATACTTCTTTAGCGTGTAAACATGCTTTCACTGTATGCACGGTCCCAAAATTCTACGATTTCATCGATTTCCTACCATGTCCGTCAGCCCCGAAAAGCCCGGAGAATAGAATATTCCTGTAGACATCCAATAAATCTTCCGGTCCCCTAAAGCGATACGACCTTGTCAGGTCTTTAAGTCGAACATCTACGAACCCATCAATTTCAAAATCAATTAACACATCTTTGTCTATGGTGATCAACGTCGTGTTCGCCAACATGATTTTAATATAAAAGTATACACAAATAAACTCGTATCTGCGTTACAAACGCTTTCCAAACTCTTTTACGAAACGTATACGTATGCAACACTATCTTACTAGGCTGGTTATTGAAAACGCATTGCGATTCGTAAATAAGGTCCGTAACTCTTATCCGCAAATGGTTCAAATGGATAAAAATTTGAGTACTATTGTCGTCCAGGTGGTATATATCTCGCAATAATTTTAATTGTTACATCCAACCGCGAAAATCGTCTTCTACCCTGCCAGAAAATTCAACCACAAAGTCGGCAATCATCCTGATTCTGAGCGGGCACCTAGTATTTTTAGAGGGTAGTATAAATAGCACTTCTTATTCAGACTATAAATTTTGTTCCTGTTTCTGTTCTCGTGCATATTTCTTTGTGCTCTCTCAGTATAACTCTTATCCCTGTCCTCATCATTATTCGTTACTTGCCTGAAAATTTGGTTGTTCCTGCTATTCACAAGAAGTACGTCCACTATTCGACCGGTCGCACAGTATGCAAATTTTTCCAAAATGTGGGTGAAATGTACTCCTTTTGGTCCCACAAAAGTAAAAACTTTACGAAAATCCAGTCGGAGCTTTTCTGGGCCTAAAAGCCACCTGGAATGTCGACACGAAGACCGCAATGAAACGAAACGCTGCCACTGTCGTGGGAGATGAATGGGTACTCACCATGTCATCATAGAAAAATGATACCTCCCACTTTTCCTTTTCACCTCCAAAGCGTGTACAGACCGATCACTAACAAATCAACAACACAAAAAACCAAAGAGACATTAAAGTTACGCATAAACACCCGTGTGTATACATTTGTCGATCTTAAACATTGTTACCAAAAACTAGCAAATAAGACTCAGTTGGGATCTACTACGTTAATTATAATCTAAATTAAGTAAAGGCAAGATATATGCCTTACGAAACAACGTGCACATATCTGTGTACCTACCTCCAGCAACATCGCGATCGTAGAACAATTCCGATCTGCGATCATATTAAGGGGGTCGTATAACAAACTCCGCCCTTGCGCTCACAAAAGAGCAGTCAAAGGAGCTACGGTAGTGTAGTGGATGGAGGCTCAGACTGCCACGCGGCAGACACGGGTTCGAAACCCGCCCATCACCTCTGGTTTTTCTATGTGATACGTATATCGAAGCTCTGGTGGTTCGGAACCCACCTTAAACAGTAGGTCCTAGGCCAAATGACCTTAGCAGTCGGTGCCGAAAAATGAATTAAAAAAAAAAAGGAGCAGTCAAGGCACGCGTACACCTTATAATTCCCTGGACCCAACAGTCGAAAAACCAAAGTAGAAACATGCCTAACAAACGGAAACGATGGCACGTACAGACCGAATCAATAATTTGTTCCGTGGCCCCTAAAGGGGGACAAGGAGAAGCTGGAATACGATCGTGGAGGTGCCAAGTAGCAGGGACCGGCTGGACCTAATTTAATGATTCTACGCTCAATATGCGCGCGATTTAGAAAAAAAAAAAAAACAGAAACTTATAATCATAGTCGATGTAATACATATTGATGTACATTGTAGCATTGTTCATAAAAACTGGTGAATATGATATTACGAAACCTAGTATAAGTTATTGACAGTATAAGGAGATGGAAGATGAAGGTATTAGCTTTAAACATTGAAAAAGTGTACTTCGAGAAAAAACTTTTGTATCTTAGTTGCTTCGTTGGAGTAACTGGCGAAGCAACTGATATTAGGAAGACATACGGTCCCTGCCACTTGGCACCTCCAGGATCGCATTTCAGCTTCTACTTGCCCCCCTTCAGGGGTCACGGAACAAATTATTGATTCGGTCTGTATAATGGCCTGTTTGTTCACAATATGGCAACCACCGCAAGGTCCCCGCTACTGGGTAGTGCGTTTTACTATGCCCTCTGGAGGAGATAGTCTAGCCAAAAACTTGCATATAAATATAGATGGCCCGAAAGCGCAACATAACAGTATTCTTGTAAACTCGAATGGCAGTACTCTTGAAAATTCAATATAGAACGGACGTGACGAATAGTATAAAAAGCCTTGATTTCTCTTTTTCCTGCAAAGCCGTCAGAATCTAACTTTGCGCGAAATTTCATATTGTTTTCATTATTGTATACCGATCAATTATAGTTCCGATTGGGAAATCACCGACATTCCCATTTTCTCCCCCGGCCAAAGATTGTCTACGGAAAGCAACTTAATCAATAGCGATTTTATGCGTAAAACCAACGGCCGTAAACCCAAAAGTTGGAAAAATCACGCCAGATAGAGAGTTAATCATAAGAAATTCTACATCGAAAGTAGACTGTATGTGCCGATTCTACTGCACTTTGGCAAGGGGAGTAGTTCTGTAGATGGCCACTAGATGTCGGTAAATAAATGTAGAAGGTTTTTATTGGAGGTAGCCACTAGATATCGGTAAAGGGGTGTCGACAAATGTGTTTTATGTGTGCAAGCGTAGGTGTCGGTAAAGATGGAGCCGGTAGGGAAACTTGGCTAGCGATATGTCGTGTTGGTTTGAAACTTCGCTAGCGTGAAATTCCGAAGTTACATAATGGGTAGGGAAAGTGAGTTATTTAGTGGTGTGCGTGTGCGTAGTGTCGGGTACCTGTAATACGTAGAAGCGATCAACTATTCAGCATGCAGATATCAGTGGGCAGATAGCGGGATGCGAATGGCGTATGGCGGAAGACGGAAGGCGGAAGGCGTAAAGCGGAGGACCTTGATTCGAAATGGGTGAGTACGTATAGACAGCGTGGAAGTGACCAGAGGAACGGGGTTGTAAATGGCACAATTGAAAACAGTTTTGTGCAGAACGACCTGTTTGAAGGGCATAAAGAGACGTAAAGCGGTTCATCGCCTACAGAAATAACCTTTCCCCCCTTGCCAATGTGCTGTAGAACCAGCGCATACAGAGTTATCCCCTCCCCTCTCTAAGAGCTATCCACCCTCGCCTATGTGTTGTAGAATCGGCACATATAGCCTACTTTGGAACTTGAACTTTCATTAATAACCTTTGCCGGAAGTAACTGTGACAGTAATCAATTTAACCCTGCACCATCTTCAACTCCTACTTTTCGATCATTTATCAATGTTCTGTACCCGTATACGAATTTCATAAGAGAATTCAAAGATTCCTTTACCAGATCTTCCAATTAAAATATACTTACTTAGCCTCGCTCCAGAGGAGTATCATGTAGACATGCTAATACCCAAAAAATTGCGGTTTGTGACAGTAGTAAAGATATAAAAAGGTTTTTGAAAATCATATTCCAGAGAAACCAATCGCGTAAAAATTATGCAAGATATTTTCCATCATTTAATAACTTCTTCATCATCAGACCCATACGCGAGCAGCATGATAGAATCATACGCAACAGAAAATTTAAAAAATGTCAACAGAATATTATACAATTCTTCTGTTGTGAAAATGTATCCAAAAGTCATTGGACAAGCTGAGGGCAGTCCTCGGGAGCGAGACAGAATAAAAAAGGGAAAAAAGGGAAAGAAAAACAGAAATATACTCCATGGAATATCTATTCTTGGTACTTGGTTATACAAAAACTCTATCACACTTCTCGGAAACTCACAAAGGAACAACACGCGGACAACGAACAAACCACGGGCGCGGTTAAACGTATACACGGATAATCGAATCGTGCTAAGCTGTGGGACCAATAATCATCCAAATTTTCGGCAAAGCCCAATGATAAATAACCTTAACCGACAAGACGCAACGCTCGGTTTGCCCAATCGGTGACAGCCGTGCGCGGAGAAATGGGGAAGGGTAATCGCAAGGAGACTGCATTTTTAAACGGAGCTGTGTAGTGTAAACATAATGCGGGTAGGAAAGAGATCTGCGCTATATCGAAAAACTTAATATGCATGAACATTCTTCGTCTGACATAGACGAAGCACTGAAATCTTTCATTTTTAATTAAATTGTATTTTTTAAAGCTATAATTATATTTCAAATCATAAATGTCACAGTTAACATTAAACAATTATATTTTAGTGTTATATTATTGTAATATCTTCCACTACTATAGCTCACATTTCAAAATATTACTTTTATTCACGATTTTCGAAAAATTTGCCATAATACGTCGGTCCCGCGTCAACCATTTTTCCTAGAATCGGCGACAAATTTTTCGGTATCCGAATTGCTTTGCAAAAAACGTAGCTTTGCTGCCCGACATCGCTAGGTCACATTCACATAACAATTCTTTTAGCTGATTAACCATTCTTTTCATTGATCGACATCACAAAAAAGAAACAAGGAAGTCTGTAAACAAGGATTGGAAACTAGTCAAATTTCGCAGAGCAAAATTTGCAAGATACGGTAGTCAAAACACTTGAAAACATGATTAAAACACAAAATCGCGCACTGCAATAAGTATTCGATGAGAGCCGACACCTTTGAGAGCCTTATGAGGAAACGGTAAAACAAAACTCTCACTTTATATATATATGATACAGTATCACTGGAAAGTATATTAAGAAAATCAGAAACAGTTTCACAATTTTCAAAACCGTCACAAACTTTACTACCGCAATTACTTTTTATATTTCTTCCGCTATAATTTCCATTATTCATGTTTAAAAAAAAATATATGGATACACGTAAAATCGTTACGAAATACTCAACATCTACACTTCGTCAATGATATTATCAATAAAAACATTTTAAAGAGTAATGCAGAAATCCTTAATACTTCAGTCGTAATTAAGCAGAGACGAAGGTTATTCTCTGATATTAAAGTCAGCATGTGCACTGCTAATCAAAATTTGTAAAGCTTGGAATAAAAAAATCATATTTATTTCAGAATATCGTTTTCACCGAAAGCAAGTTTACTACTCATTGTTTATGAAAGTCAAACTTTGGTTACGTAAGCATGACCTATCTGTTTTTACTGAAAGAGAAAGGAATATTTACATACATATACATTTTAAGTTCGTACGTCACAAGTTAATTATTCGTAGGCGTAAAAATTCCATCTGTTACGTTTCAATCATCGCATGTTTTGAATCGTAAACTTGGCTAGTAATGTGGCGAATTCTCGACTTTATTCGAAAATGCACATTCTGCTTTTATATTAAAAATGTATACAAAATCAAGGATAAATATCACACATAGGTATGGTTCTTATCTTTGAACTATTTTATTTTCCTTCCATTGTCTCATTATTTTCATTTGATATATAAATGCATCTACATCGATGGGTCATTTGACTAATCTTATTTCATGAAACACCGAGGAGTTTTTCTAATAAAATCGTGTAATCCAAATTTACCGTCGCTTAATACTGCAGAATGTATTAATAATATAATAAGATTAAAATTCTCACATGTAAAACGTAATACACTCAAACCTCTTTTTATGCGGTGGACAGGGACCGCATTAAAGAAAACGCATAAAGAAGATGCACAAAACTTCACAAGTAGCTATAAGACATAATTTTCGCAACACGATTAAAAAGTATATTTTTTGTGCGGTGAATAGGAACGACATAAAAAATATCTCACGTAGAAAATAACACAAAACCTTACGAAACAACTAGGAATTTCTTTTGTAAACGAAATCAAGACACGAGGCTTGGCAGCTACTTATAATCTGATTTAGAAAATACACATGCGAACATTTTTAAATATTTTATTAAAATATTTACTTAGTTTACACATACAAAACTTTTTAAAACGTATTACCATTATCCTTTCTAGTCTGACAATACGCGAACTTTTTTGTGGTAAACCGGTACAATATCACTATCGTCACTTGAAGATACTACCTCGCATTTGTTTCGAGTTGACGCTCTGTGATTTACGATCATAGAGTTCAACACACAGGCAATGTAATCGACTGACGCGCTACTCATGTCATGTGATGAGATACATATAGGTGCTAGGGTGGTGTAGTGGATAGAGACTCAGGCTGCCACGCGGCAGACCCGAGTTCGAATCCCGCCCATCACCTCTGCTTTTTCTATGTGATATGTATACCGTAGCTCTGGTGGTTCGGAACCCATCTTACACAGTAGGTCCTAAGCCAAATGATTTTAGCAGTCGGTGCCGAAAAATGAATTTAAAAAAAAAATGAGATACATATTCAACATCGAACAAGCTAAATAGCCAATCGAACCTACTACTTATTTATTTGTTTATTAATTTGATTGAAATTTTCATATACCGCACAAAACAAATCGCACGAATAAAAAGTTACACAAAAAAAGACCGCACAAAACAGGTTTGAGTGTACACTTTATAAGGTTTTACGTGATACAGTTTTCATTGTTATATTTTTCCAATATTTTGTGAATTTCTTGTTTATAATAAACACCACATGCAATTTTGTCTGTAACTACCTGTTCCACAGTCTGCCCTACTCATACTCTAAAAGTTATTAAGACGATTCATAAAACTATATACGCATTGAAGGTTTTCTTTTAAAATATGTGATTACAGTAATAGTAGCACACATAATTTGTAATTTATAATAAGCAATTCTGAGTGCTGGTTAAATTGGCATTATACTGTAACATTCACGTTATGCATGCTACCAATTTAAACATTACTAAAATATATTTAGTACACCGTTTTCATGCATATCATATTTTATTTAAATTTTTCTCACTGGATCTTCCAATATTTTTTGTCTGAAAAAAAGTCTTGTTTTGAATCTTTATTATGAAATTCTTTTGCATTTAGTCATATTCACATTATTTTTGTATTCATTCACTTTAATAACAATAATTTTTATTTGCAATGTTCATAACGTCGCGTATTTAACTAATTAACAGTTTATGTAGTAATGAATTCATGAAATTTCTATTCAACAGCTGCGTTATGAGTACTCTGTATCCTTTTATTTAGATATGCTTTGACATCTCGGAAGCCTCGGCCAACAATGCATACCCGTTTTTCGTTAAAGTTCACAGACTGTTTCTAGCTTGTATTACGATTTTCATTTCTGCATCACTCTAAGCAGTGCACAATACCCTGAGAATTTCCATAATATATTTAGTTGTTATGTAAATGTTAAATATTTTAAATAAAGGCATTTCTTTATTCTGAATATTACTTCTAATAACATTACTTTTAGTTATATTTATTATTGAAGCTTTTCCCATGCCGAGGATATGTTCCATAGAAAATAAATGATGACTGATTAGCCACATTGCATAATTCTTTCGTAGTATTTGAATTTTATTTTCCAAAAGCATAATGAAAAGGCGTGCATATCGTAAATATGACACCTAAATTCTTCACGATACTCGTCCAAAGACTAAGTACTTACACATTGTATATCTTTTTGAATCTGTCACATATTTTAAATTTTACAACATTTAATACATAAAAAGATTTTGAGAGTTAATATAACGAATATTTAATAAATAAGTTATATTGATTAGACGAGATCAGTTCTTCGCGTACGCTAAAACGGGAAATATGGAATTATAATTTTTTTAAGTATAACACTCTTCTAAGCAAAATATAAAAAAAAATACACATTAATATAATATTATGCTGCTAAAATCGTAAAAATCTGAGTATGAGCACACGAAAAAACTCAAATAATTATATAAATAAATGTTTATCATCTTTATTTGTCAGTTCTAATAGTGGAGGTAACAATTTGTTACTTGGCAGATTTGAGAACATTTGAGTGGCAGGATTTGGGAGGATACAGAGGATTTGCGAGGTCTATTGACTGATATGCATCAAGCTTAATTTGGTTTCGAGCATTTTTATCGGGCTTATTCGACTACGCTCTTTAATGATATATTCTGAATGTGCAAATTCTACGCTTATACAGAATTCAACTGATATTTCTATGCGTGCAAGCGTGCGGTACACACTGTTTATTGAAATTACAGATAATTTTACTGTCCAAGTATTCTCGCTATTGCGTAAAATAGGGCAGAGTATATGCGCCTTCTTAGGAAAGATGTTTATTGTAATCACAAGACATCTTCTATTTATGTTAACAATTTTTAATAGTTATTTTTAAACACATCATTTCAAATGTGGGAGAAAAGATGTAAAAGTTGTTTTTTTATTGATCTATAATACTCAATTAATAAAATCTTGTAAATGCAAAAATTGCATGCTAAAATCTTTTGAAATATGAACGTTGTATAGGAACGCAAATGATCTGACCCAAAAAGCAAATTGTTTCAAACAAAATTGACTACATGTGTTATATCTTCTTGCTATATCATGAAATCAAACATCCAAAATAACAATTAAAAATTATTTCTAAAACTTCTTTTGGACCACTATGTCAATGGCTTTACTCAAAATGCAAACGGAAACCTTAACAACTTAACATAGTCGACTGCGTCTGGCTATAACTGTGTTTGATGGCATAGAAATCGGGCAAATTACTAACAAAAAATGAGTAATAAAGCCTCTTTTTTATGAAGGATTATTAACGGTGCTATAAATAATGCTTGGAACAAAGATGATCATAAGGTCAGTAGTACTTACATTACGTTACGAACTTGATGTGCAACGAATCGAGAAGAACATGCTGCACGTCATATAGAACATTCTAGGTTTGAAGCAAAAATAGCTGATTGGCAGCAACTTCAAGAAGTTTACGATAAAATTCAAAAGTTATGTTTTCAAATAAACTCATATTTCTTAAAACTATTATATATCTTTTAAAATAGTGTGCAGAATTGTGGAAATACCATTTTCTTTTCTCATTCATTTTCCGCACCGACTGCTAAGGTTATTTAGCTTAGAATGTACTATTTAAGGTAAGTTCGGAACCACCAAAGCACAAGTACACGTATCACATGGAAAAATCAGAGGTGATGGGCAGGATTCAAACCCCGATTTCCCATATGAAAATCCGAGCTTTAGCTACTATACCATCGTAACTCTGAAGTACTATTTGATTAACTGTTTTGAACATTTATATATATATTTTTTTGTATATTCACATATTAAAAATTACCAATTGATTGGTTGTCCATTTTTATTTATTTTATAAAATATAAACAATAATTAGGCTCAGTGAATTTCGCTCAGTGGTTTATTCGAATAAATCTCATTCATTGACCTGGACAACAACAGGAACAAGAAAAGCCCTTAGGCAATAATTTTGCTCATTTTGTAACGAGGTTAACTACGAGACTTGTGTCAAACTTTTAACTTCACATGACCATTATTTCGTACATTTTTACAAATATTTATATGTTAAACACGTTCCGTGCCAAGCCCTTTTTACCTAACTTGCCGTTCAGACCATTTCATGTTCGGACCTTAAAATTGATATCACACAAAGTTTCAGTGCACAATCAATCCATAAGTAATTAGCTTATTCAGAGTAATTATCACATCTTGTATCATTTATGGTACACGTGGCGATGCAATTAGTTCGATTATAAAAATCAGTCGGATCAAAACTTTTCGATTGGTAAAAAGGAACCTGCTGCATTCGAATTTATTACATAAAAAACGTGAGAAATAAAATATTTAACAAAAAAAGGAGTTTGTATTTTGAAGTACTTTTTTTTTACTTTTTGCTATAAAAAAATTCCTATTTTATGATTCTTCAAAACAATTCCAATCATATAGAAACTAATAATGTTATGCACTTATGGTTAAAGTTTTCTTAAAATCCATTGAATAATTTTTAAACGGAAGTTTCTGTCAATTTCAGACACCTACTTGTGAGAAGAACATTATAGATTTGAGGAGCAAAAAGTGAATGATATATATCAGGTGTACCGGTGTGAAATCGGCGTTTTTTGTGAAAATCAAACACCAATTTTGAATGGAAAAGTAAAAAAAAATTGTATTCAAAGTACTGACCATTGCATTCTACACATTTTGACCATCTTTCTGGCAATTTGTGTATACCACGCCAATAGAAACGTCCGTATTTTGAATCGAAGTGCTGCTCAGCCAATGCGTGTCCCATCTATGAAAACAAATGATAGTCGGAAGGGACCAAGTCTGGTGAATACGGCGGGTGGGGTAGCAGCTCCCAGCTAAGTGCTATGATTGTATCCTGAACCGATTGTGCTTTGTGTGCATGTGCATTGCCGTGTAGCAAAATTACTTTGCCGTGTCTTCCGGCCCATTCTGGTCGTTTTTCGATCAATATATGGTTCAAATTCATCATTTGTTGTCCGTAGCGATTAGTATTAACAGTTTTACCAGGTTTTAGAAGCTCGTGATACACCACACCTTTCTGATCTCAGCAAACACAGAGCATTGCCTTCTTGCCGAATCGATCTGGATTTGCAGTCGATGTTGATGGTTGTCTCCGATTAACCCAAGATTTTTTCCGTTTAGGATTCTTAGAATAAATCCATTTTTCATCGCCAGTAACGATTCGATACAAAACTGATTTTCTTTCGTGTCTTTGAATCAAAATTTCACAAGTGCTTTTTCGGTTTTCCATCTTTGCATTCAATTCATGTGGCACCCATTTTCCACACTTTTGGATCGTTCCCATAGCTTTTAAACGGTCAGAAATTGTTTGTTGTGCAACATTTAACATTGCTGCCACTTGCTTTTGACTCAAAGTATCATCTTCATCCAATATTGCTTGCAATTCGGCGTCTTCAAACTTTTTTGGTGGTCTTCCACGTTCATCATTTCTCGCATCAAAATTATTATCTCTGAACCGTTGAAACCATCTTTTGCATGTTGCTTCTGATAGAGCATAATCACCATATGCTTCGACAGGCGTTCGATGCGACTCTGCAGCACTTTTCTTCAAATTAAAACAAAAAATTAATGCTTTCCGCAAATCATCGTTTTCTGATAAAAAAAATTCGACGTTTTTAACACGAAGAAAAAATATGATGTTGTTTGTTCAATGACTTGATGTATATTAAATATGTTTGACAGATGTCATACCAACCAAACAAAAAAAAATTAAGGCTCGTTCGCAACAAATGTTTCCTATCGACACATTTGTATCTTGACTTAATTTGTATCATACCGGTACACGTGATATCCCTTATCGGCGACTCAGCGATTTCGGTATCTTACAATAATCCTTCAGCCTTCTTATAAAACTCATTTTGCTCAAATACTATCTTCCGTGAACAAAAACGAACAGTTTGTTATCCCACTTCTAAAGTTGTAAGGGATAGAAATAATAAAACACCAGGGATATACTTAGGAGCCTTCGGAAGGCCGTTTAAATTATTCAGTACTCAGGGCGTAATTACAAAAAAAACAGTGTGTGTGTGTGTGTGTGTGTGCGTGCGTGCGTGCGTGCGTGCGTGCGTGCGTGCGTGCGTGCGTGCGTGCGTGCGTGCGTGCGTGCGTGCGTGCGTGCGTGCAAGCACGAAACCTAATCGACATCAAAATAGACCGCTCATTATCGCTGTGTCAGGAATGTAACGTAAACTCTTACAATCTATATACGTGCTGTAAGAACCTCGTTAATGTCGGCAATGCAAATCTTACACCGACTTCTAATTATAATTTCTAGTTACTGCATACTTTGAAAAATAGAAGTGTATCTTGTATTGAAGAGTTCAGCAACAATATACGATACTATAGCAACTACTTTTAATCAAAATAATCCAGATTTTAATTCAAGCGTTACAGAGCTAAGCGCTAGGCGGTAGAATTAAAACTATTATTTGCATTTCTCGTGTCGCCGCCCAAGCATCTCTGACGTAACTTATCCTTCGACCAATCTTCATAAATCGTGAGAATACGTTTCTGGACTGTAAAATCGAGTGGAGGAGGGTATTCAAATAAATCCAAATTAGCTCCAATAACTTTACAGCCTTATCAATTGTATGAGCTGTTTTCGCCGGCCATGCGATATCTATGATACGCATTTTCATTCGGAGAATATTAGTAAGTGGACATCAGGGTTTCCGTTTCCGTGTCATAGAGTATGGATAGGTGTATTGAGAAAAAGGAAAGGGAGAGAATTATAGGGCTATCAGCAAAGAGTGAGGGACGGAGATCGGCTGAAAAGAAGAGAGGAGAGAAATAGGAGGGGAAAAACCGTAAAAAATATAAAAAGGGGATAGATAGGGCAGTGAGCAACACTAGGAGGAAATGTGAGCGCTAGGTACGTTGAGCCGGACAAGAATGC
This sequence comes from Ampulex compressa, assembly GCA_038496175.1. Taxonomy (NCBI): domain Eukaryota; kingdom Metazoa; phylum Arthropoda; class Insecta; order Hymenoptera; family Ampulicidae; genus Ampulex; species Ampulex compressa. The sequence goes on from JBCFXI010001695.1 coordinate 38,802, forward strand.
TGGACGAGAGGAGGCAGTTGGTGCAGTAGAGCGTCACCAGAGAGCAGGATGCGAGGGTGAGGAACGAGAGACGGATGGAGAGGATGGAGGTTTGCAAAGGGAAGATGGTGGTAGTGATAATGGAATTAGTTAAGGTTGCAACGTAGGAAATGGATAGAGGAGCAGGTAAGGAAGGGGAGAAATAAGAAAGAGAAAGTATGGAAGGAAATAGGAGGAATAAGAAAAAAAGTGAAGTCTTTAGAAAAATGACGGAGAGAGGGGGAGAAAGAGGGAGGGGGGGCAGAAAGTGGATCAAGGAGAAAGGCAAGATTTTAGAAATAAGAGTGACCGAGATAAAGAGAAGAGAAGGAGTGAGGAAAATGGAGGAAAGGCGAAGGAATGTAGTGATGAAAAGTGTGGAGGTGAAGGAAAAAAAGTGAAGGAAAGGGGTGGAAAATATATAGAGGGAAATTGAGACAAAGGTTGTAACCGACCAGTTACACAGGGCACCGAGATATATGCCTATCGTCGTCCGCCTGCGATGACGATTGGTGCAGCATAAGACCCATGGAGGGCATGCGGAATTTTGGAAACGAAGAAGAAGAGGTAAGAGTTGCTAAGAAACAGAAAGAGTTTGCCGACGAAATACATAAGATCTAAAAAAAGAAATCAACAACGGCAGGCTTACGCCACGAAGCAACTAAAGTCTTCGTCGCACGTCGGACGTACGTTCTGTGCCAAATAGAACAAGAAGAGGAATGTAAAAAGGAGAGACAGTGAGTAAGCGAACGGTTTGCGATTACCGGTAAGGACATTGGTATATTTTTTATATTTATGTAATACAAGAAATGTATATGGACCTACTTGTAATAATATTTAATAGGAAAACTACTTTTAGCAAGACTTCCTCACTCAAAAACATGCAGCCCAGAATTGTTCTCACTTATAATCAGTAATATGTCAATACAGCACATGATAATAGTATATTATAAGCGATCTGCTTGAGAAACATAAAAAGAGAGTTTTACAGAAAATGGTTACAAGGTGGAGATAGAAAGGGTCAGAAGGGCGTGACAAACAAAAGGAGAGAGAGAGGATGGTAGTAAGGTTGCAAAACGAAGAGCAGACGTTTGAGGTGATGGAAAAGAAGAAGTTCAGAGGGAGGATAGGAAGCATAGAGAACCTGGCACGGAAGGAGAAAAGGACTAAGTTCAATCTGAGAGAAACAGCAAAAAGTGGACGAACAAAGGAGAGCAAAGGAGAAGAAGAATAGATAGGGGGGAGTGTGATGAAGGGAGAGTAGGTAAAAAAAAAAGGGGGACTGGAGGAGCGATAGGAAGAAAAAATAGGAGGAATTTAAGTAATGAGTATGGTTATGGAATGTAGCAGGACTAAGGGAAAAAGATATAGAATTTTAAGAGGGATTGTGTACAGCCTCCTCCCCTCCTCACTAAGGCATCCGATGTTCGGCATGAGCCGCGTGAGCGCCCCTGCCACCCGGTCCGCCTTGACGACCACTAGAGCAAAATGCTCGTGGAATAGCCAATTTTGGTCTAGCACCAGCCCGAGGTAGCGCATAGTTCGTCGCGTTAGAACGGGCACTCCCGCCACCACGGGGCGACATCTCGTCCCTGCTACGAGCGTCTTTCGTCTAAAGAACACGGCCTCGGTATTGGCCGGGTTTCCCGCCAAGCCCAGACGTGTAATGGCCCCAACCGCTCGGGCCAGGCAGTAGTTCGCCGCCTCGATGGCCCCCTCAAGGCCAGAGCCCTCTGCGAACACTAAAGTGTTATCCGCGTAGGCTACGAGCCTGCATTCTGCGGGGAGCGGTGTCCGCAGAACCACGTCGAAGGTCACGTTCCACAGGAGCGGGCCAAGCACCGATCCCTGTGGGACACCGCAAGTGACCGGGCTGGTGTTCGGTTTGCCGTCCTCCGCGGTTTAGATGAGCCACCGATCGTGCAAGTAGCTCCCCACCGTATTCGATAGGTACCTCGGTACCCCCACACGTGTCAGAGCCGCCATGATGTGTACCCACGGGAGGGAGTTGAAAGCATTTTTAATATCGAGAGAGACTGCCACGACAGTTTTCCCCCTATCCCACGCACTGTTCACGAACTGTCGGAATGCCACGATCGCGTCGCACGTGAACCGCCCCTCCCTAAACTCGAACTGGACCTCGGATAAACCACCCGATTGTGCCAGATGGACCTTGACCCTGGCGACGGCGACCCTCTCGAGGATCTTGCCTGCCTCGTCCAACAAGCAAATCGGGCGGTACATTCCTGGTCTCTCCGGGGGGCTCTTGTTTTTCCGTAATAGAACCAGGGACGCCCGTTTTCCACCTCCCGCCTCGTGACTGCCCACTGAGGGTCCCACGGACACGGTCGGCGCCAGACCGGTGTCGCCGGCTTCGACGGAAACAACACCCGCACTATGTCCCGCACGGCCCCGGCGTCTAGCGTCCTGAGTGCCGGCGGGCCAACCGCACGCAGTTTGGCCATTACCGCCCTGTAGGGCCTACCCCAGGGATACATATTCACCGAGTCCAGGAGGGACCGCCAAGACTCCTCCTTCGCTCACCTTATTTCACTGCGCAGGGCCTTTTTGCACGCAACGTAGGAGCGCCGTGCGTCCTGCACCACCTCCGGAGCTCGCCGCCGAGAGCGCGCGCGCGAGGCCACCCTCCTCGCGGTAGTGCAGCTCCGCTGGAGGTCGGCGATGAGCGGCAACCACCAAAATGTTCTCCGCCGTCCCGAGAAAGCACACGCGCACGGCATCGCCAAATCGCATGCCCTCGTCGCGGTGCTGCAGATCCACTCGGCGGATCTGTTGGGATCTTGGGGTACGGGTTACCCGCCCACCCGGCCAATATAGTTGCCTGCTGCAGCAGTTCCTCGTCACACTTTATAAAGTTCCAGCGCCGAGGAGCCGTCTGCCCGCACCGATCTCCTCGGTCACCGGCAGCACCGTCGTCCATCGCGAAAGTGATATACCGGTGGTCGGAGAGCGTCTCCGTCTCAGTGTCCACCCGCCACCCTGAAATTCGCTGCACTAGGGGAGGGGAGCACCATGGATCTCCCCTGGCATCCGACGAAGGTGTGGGACCATCCCTGGTTCAACAGTCGGAGTCCCCGGGTGTCGGCCCAGCCCTCCAACCAACAACCGTTGGTTGGTACTTGTGGTCTTATTTATCGTAGATTCAATGTCCATATTCGTGAGCCAGGTCGTGCCGAAAAGCAGTCCGATTTAAGGGATGTTTGGAAAGAACAAAAATCCCACCCTGTCAGTGCTCCCATGGCTGGGGGGCTGGATACTCTGGGGGGTGGCAGGTACCCCAGAGATCCGCTTGCGACCGTGACATGACTCACGCGGCCACTCACCCCTCGGCGCGGAAACCTTGGGTTCGGGTTAATCGCAGGCACCCCGTAAAAAGAAAGAAAGGGAAGTGCATTTGGAGGTGTTCAGCCTGCGGATGTTCAGGCTGGTCATTACGGCCGTTGCGGTCTCCGGTTTGCGCCTGTGCGCACGTGTGCGAATGTGCCCTTGGATTTGGTAGCGCACGCACGGATGTGCGATTCAGACGTCCGATTCGGTCAGTGTGTGAGCTCGAACGGGCACCCGTTGCCCGCCATTACACTGCACGGGCAAAAACCGTGCCCCGGAGCGGATAATGGCTCCATCTCGCGGCTGCGGCGCGCACTCGAAGTTCGAGCGGGGGGGGGGGGGGCATTTCAGGGATAGAAAGACATAGAATGGGAGGGCTCGTGTACACGTACGACAGCGCACAACGGGGAGGGGAAAAAATACAAAAGGAGCAAGAAAAAGAAAAGAAACAGGGAGCACGGGATTATTGGACGGTGGCACGGTCAAGGCTTGACGACTTCCTCCTAGCAGGGAGAGAGGCGACCAGGTCTACGGCCTATATAGGCAACGCCTACTAGGCCCAGCACCGGTCGTCCAGTAACAAGACCAAAACAGGGCACACTACGAGCACACTGGAAGGGAAGACAGAGGGATACGCACCGTACGGACCCTCCCAGCTCCCCGGACGCCCGCGCATCGCCGTCGCGAAGCCCAAGGCCGCGTGGCCGCGTGTTCCGATCGTCGGCGCCACCCGGCGCCGAAGGCGGGAACGTCCTTCGGGGAAGGAGGTAAGCCACTCGAGTAGTACACACTGAACCATTAATTTGTTCCGAGACCGCTGAAGGGGGGCAAGGAGAAGCTGGAATGCGACCGTGGCGGTATCAGGCGGCTGGGGCCAATTCGTCCAAATTTATAGACTCTGTGATCGACATACGCGCTATTTGCAAACTCCGCAGAAATGCATAATTATCGTTGTTACAATACACGTTGGCATATTTAATTGTATTATTCATAGAAACGAGCAAATACAATATTACAAAGCCGAATATAACTTATTGCTA
>JBCFXI010001696.1:0-43164 GCA_038496175.1 Ampulex compressa
TATATATATATATACTCAAGGAATTACACGTGATCTCAATGACGGTAGGACAAGCATTCGTCACGCTGCTGCCCCTTTTACATTATGCGCCACACTGCATCGTCATAACGACACGCAGAGCCCGGAACCTAATCGACATTAAAATATACCGTTCGTTATCGCTGCATCAGAGACTCTTATACCTGTGAATAAAATTAAAATAAGAAATTAAAAATGAAAAATTAATAATTACAAATTAAAAATTAAATCCTTACAGCTACGAATTTTTCTGGGGTATTTAGAATATCAATAGTAGCGAATCCTTCTTCACGGATTTTTAAGAAACGTCTTTAAGAACCGCTGGTTGCTGATTGTTGGTTTCCTCCCAACTATACTTTACGATGTTTCCCCTTGGCCGACTTTCCACTAGCACTGATTTTCAAGGATCGCCCCGAGCTGGGAATTAGGCGCGCCGTTTGCGAGTACACGCCGATTTCGTCCCCTCCGGAGATCGAAGGGACTCGCGGGCGGGGCGAGGAAGGTCCCGGGGGCAGCAACAAGTGCATAAGTTTCGAGGCTCGATGTCACTCTGCTTAAGGAAAGAGCCACCGCCAATTGCGCGGAAAGCATCGTCGGCCTCTCCCAACGATTTTCCCCCCCGCGCCCCCCCCCGCTCAGCTTTTTCCCATCCACGGCCGGGCTCTTATTTTAGCGCCCTCGTCCTTTTGGCCACTTCGGCTTCCTGTATGCCTTCCGACAAAAACCGTGGCCCGCTGCGGTCGAAATTGCATCCGCTCGAAAACGAACTCCCGAGAGTGGAAAGGGGAACGGTGCCAAAACGGGTTATGGCGCTGTATGGAATCAGGAAACTGCTCGTCATCCCGTTTTGGCCAGTCACCGGGGAACTACCGCCAAGACGATCGCCTTGCCAACGGTCATTATTTTTGCGGAGCTCTCCGCTATCTTCAAAAACCATTGCGGCATAAATCCTGGTAGGAGCGGAATTTATGTCCCTGGCGAACTTCCCCGCGAATCGCGCGCGGCTCTTTTGCAGGGCTGACGATGCGTCTGCACGCTTAGCGCAGCGCCGGGAACGTCTGAGAGACGTTTGGCGCTGGCAAACGGAGAACAGTCAAAGTTCTCGGGGGCCCCTCGAAGTTTAATGCGAAACACCCTGGCCTCCTATCTCATCCACTTCGCGCATTCGTAGCGGGTGCAATCCTCGGGCAACGCTCTATTAGAATCGCGCGTGGCGGAAAATTCGTAATTACTTTGGGCCCCTCCCCCCTCCTGACGAAGCGGGAATTCCTGTTTCGAGTGGCCGCTACGAAATTTGTTTGCCCAACTTTCTGCGCCGCGGCAACGAACTAACATTCGGCCGACTTGTACCAAATATTTTTCCGCGAATTAAACTCTCGTGATGTGAAGTGGTCGCGTAACGTTGAAGTGCCCCTGAAGTATTTTTCGAAAATACCCTCGAGGCAGGTAGGATGGTTTGGAAAATATGGGTACGAATTTTCGCCAACTTTTAATGGCACCCGGAATGATTGGGCCTTTTCGCGTGACACGTAAGCCGGAGACTCGCTGGTTCCTGTTAAATCATGGGTTGTGCGAGTTGGATCGAGGAAAAGGCATATAGGAGCCAAGACTATTCTCGCATCTTAGCGCAAAATCCAAGAGCAGAGCGCAGTCAAAGGACGTTATAATGACGGAGCTCAAACGCGTATCCCGGCGCTACCTCACTACGCTAATTTGCACGAGCATACGAAAGCGGAGGGGCCATTGTGTTCGGTGAACCGTCAACCGAAAAACACACGGGCGCTGGTCTGAAAAAAAAAGAAGTGCAGCCTTCCGCGAGCGGCCGCAATTTCGCGAAATTAATACAGGTCAACGAGCCCTAACCGTTTGCAGTAGCGATTAATTTTAAACGCGCGTAACCCTTGACCGCGCTGTTCCATTGGCTGGAAACAAACGAACGCTGCGAGCGGAAGCTCAAAATTCCGCGAGAAGGAACGCCTTGCCCGTACATCGCTATATCCGGGTTTTTTCCACGCGACATATGCAATACCCAAGTTCACTAATTTAACACTCGCTCCAGCCAATAGCTAATCCCGATTTAAATTCGAATAAAACAAATCGCGTTATAGGATTATACGCGCGATACGTAAACCCAATGAAACGATGCGCCGGATAATAAATTCCAGATCAATCGACCTCGACATCCTACGAAACAAGTCTCGAGAGGATCGTTCCACGTCCATAGGTTACTCTACACCCTCCGCAATTCCATTTTGTCCATTTCCATCGGGAGTTTTGTTTCACGAGACTTCGAAGGGGGCCGGCCGCACTTTACACAGCCTCGATGTCCCTCTCGCCTCCGATCAGAAAGCCATCGTCCACCGCGCGTTTTCGCCTCGAGGACACCCGAGGACCGCATTGGCTCGCCCTCGAGACGCGCCGTAAAAACATCGCGGAAGACATTCCAGCGGTATCCTAAGGACGGAGGTCGAGGGAGGCGCCGTGGGTGAAATCCTTCCGCAGGACGAGGGGCGAAGCGCAGCGCGAGGAGGAGGCCAGGAGGCGTAATCCGGACAACAAGGGTCGGCCTCGTGGATTTTCGAGGGCTGCGCACTCTGTATCAAGCGCACTTCCCTTCGTCTCTGTCCGAAAGCGTTTCCACCCCTACTTTGGTAGCGGAATGGGTGTAACACGGGCTGCCAGGAACCCGCGGCGGGGTGGCGGATAATATTTTAAAACGGGCGCGAGTCTGTTGCGGGCAGAGGCTCTTACCAGCACGCGCATGCGCGGACAATGCCGAGGAGCTGGCCGACTTGCAGAAAGAGAAAGAAGCGCGGGGGGCGTTGTGGGGGGAGGGGGAGGGGGAGGGGAGGGGGTAGACGTGGAGAGCTAAAGGCAGGGCGTGCCTGCTGTTATCTTGCTTGTTCCCCGGATGAAATATCGGCCAGCAGTTTCAGGCCTTCCTCCGGCCGCTCTCTCGCCTCGCCAGCTCCTTCCACCTCGGCGTAATCCTCCTCGGCTCGGCTCCCGGTTGATCCTCGAAGGCCAAAAGCCCCCTTCGACGTCCGTCATAGCCGAGGCCGGCCGGATGGCGCTTCTTCCTACTTTTCAGGAGGGTAATGGCACGTCGCCTCTCTCGGTGACGTATCATTACCATACATTGCTGGCTGCCCCATCGATCACCTTCGGTTATCGGCACGGTGGCGCGTCTTCCTCGAAGGATCGATGGCGAGGAGCTTCCAGGGCTCGACGCCGGCGAATCCCTGGAAGAGGGCGAGCGCCGAGATAACGTAGCTTATCTGGCGGCTGCCTCCTCGGCCGAGTGGATATTAGGCCGATCCAGAGGCGGTTTTTTAATCCGTTAGCTGCTCCCGCTTGAAGGAGGAGGAGGAGGAGGAGGGAGCCCTGGAGAAAGAGTTTATCGAAGGTTTTAGATCGTGGCAACGCGCTCGGAGGAGAAGATCCGGATACGTAACGAGGAATCGGCCGTGATCCACGTTTGACGGTTCGATCGTAATGGAAGTGATGAATCGAGGAGTCGGACAATTTGTCCGCGTCGACGCTCTTTTCTTTGCGCCCGAACGCTCGATGGAGCTGCGAGGAATATCGAAAATGAAGTCGAGGATATATAACGTTTTTGATGGACGCGACCCAATTTCCGCGCCGACCATTCTCGCCTTCGAGGACTGTTGAGAGCGAGACATTCGAGGCTGCTGACGAGTGACACCGCTTTTAGGAGCTTTATTATCGAGGACGTAACTGAAAATTGGGTAGTGGATTTGGGGGTTTGCCTGATTTCTCGCGGATCGGGAGTTTCGAGTTCGATCTGTCGGTTGAAAATGATCCTTGCGATATTAAATCGGGGCTTTAATTGTTCTTTTGGACGAGTCGCGTGGAGGATTGTTCGCTGCGGCGACGATTCAAGCGTGAAAGAAGGGCGGAAACGGAATAAAGCACCTCTGGCCGAACGTCTGCGGGATTAAATTGTAATCGCCGACTAATCTATCCCGTGGGATCGCGATTTCCCCGAGGCAGCAAATCAATCGGATCCGGTGGCCTTATCAAGGAGGAGGAAAGGTGAAAGAGCGACAAGGAGGAGGGCTTTATCGCGGTTCTGTTATTCACGCGGCTCTCGCGCATTACTTCTCCTCCGATATATGCGCTGGCTGCTCCCCATAAAACGTTACGGTATAGCGTGTAATTCTGCGATACGGTGGAAATCAAATTCCAAAGGCTCTCCTTTGTACCTATCTATATTTTATCTACTTTCTCGAATCTCGCGCGATAAGCGTAAATTTGAGAACGTGGGAATCCTGGGATGCATTAATATAGCTTCCATTTTAGAAACGTAATATTTCGAAGCTCCTCTAGAAGCTTTGTATTAAAACTAAATTTCGATCGATATATACACTGTGTCCAATCATGATAATACAAGACTCAGGAGAAAATATTTAAATTGCATTAGACGCACTTTAAATATTCGACGTACTAATATCATTTTTTATACACCCAGTCGAGGCTTAGTAATTGTTCATCCATTAACAGTTTATCCTCTGCAAGTTTAACAGTCAAATACCAAACAGTCCAACTTCATCCGAGAATGCGAGTCAAAACACGTATTATTCTTTACATTTTTGATCACATGCCAATGTGTTTTTAAACATAAGAAAACCAGAGATTTTTTAGACCAATATTCGTAATTTGACCACACTGCGAAGGGGTTAAACCATGCTGGGAGATTACCTTCGCGGTGGCGAAACTGCCCCTCAAACAATTATTTTATCGAGCCGTATATCCGCACGCTCCTTCTTCGCCGTCGTAAACAAACCTCGCCAGTCCTTCGCGCCAAACAGCCAGTTTACGACTGCACATATGGGTACGCAGTTAATTCACGTGTGTACACACACGGCGGAGGAAGAGATGACGTGGGCAAACCGAGAATCAGAAACGGCCAAGGCACGCAATACCGGCCAACACCGTTCCGCAAACTTCGAGGTTTTGCATCGGCCGCGATCGATCTGCGTGCAAACCGTGGGAGGAGTCGATTGGGTCGAATCACGAGGGCGGATATCCTATTATTCCGCGCTTTATCCGCCATGGAGATAAGCCTCGGTGTCTTTTAACTCTCGAGGCACCCGGTAGAATGCACGTTGGATACGTGAGCACCTCGGTAGACGTTTATCTAGCGGGGGAGATATATATATAATAAAAGGCATCGATCCGCGAAATATCCTATAGCGCGCTATTGTGCTAGGCTGGATTTAGTATCGACGCCGTGCGAAAGTCGTGGAGATCCGAGGGCGGAGGAGGAAAAGAAGATCGCGAGACCGAGAGAATGGTGGTGACAATGCGATCTTGACTCCGATACGGAATTGCCGGCGGACCATGGAACTCTCTCTTTCTCCTTCTCCCTCCCTCTTCCTCCTCCCCGCTCTCTCTTACTCCCCTGAAATGAGCATAAGATCCTTCGGTTATTTCACCGGCGAGTGCTCCGAGATGGCCGTCCTCGCGATATCTCAGCTTCCTATGCCACCAATTGTGCGCCGCAAACGTTCCAAATATCTTTGCGGGACCCTCTTCTGCCGCCTGCGTCGTACCTGCCCTTTCCAGCCTCCCCTTTCGGGCCGGCATCGCACCTCTTGACCCTTGCTTCGACCACTCCTCGTATTTCTCACATTACTTTTCGGTCCTCGTTCCACTGGCCGTCTTCCTCCACCTCCTCCTCCTCCTTCCACCGTGCCCAACTTCCTCTTTGTCTTCCATCCTCGTACATCCAGACCTCTCGTTTAGGTTCTCCTCCCCTCCCGCTTTGCCCCCTTCCCCAATTCTTCCCCGCGTTTCTTTCTTCCCCCCCCCCTCCCTTGCTCTCGCTTTACCTCCAGATCTCCCGGTCCTCGCAATCGCGTGAGTTATTTGCCTTTTCGCCCTTTGCACGTGAGCTTCCTCGCCTCCGAGGATTTATCGAACGAGATATTCGGCCGGCCAAAGGCGGACCTCTGCGGAGGAGGAGGAGGGGGTCCACTCGAGGTCGTTCCGGGGATATTTCTTCATTTGGGCGGAATTCAATTGGCCGTGGTCCGGCATCGAAATCGCGTCTACGCCGGGCCCCGCCACCGAATTCGCCCGGGCTGAGAGCGGATTTTTAATCGAAATTGGCGTTACCCGCGCCGACGAATAACCCGGAGCAGGCAGCTAACGAACGGTGGATTTGATTGGAACGCCGGCCCGCGCTCGTTGCATAATACACTTATACCGGAATTATTTCCCTGATAAAAACTGTAATCTCCATTAAAAGCGGCGGGGAGACGTAATCAAGTGAGGGGAGGGGGGGGGGGGCGAATAAAAATCGGGGATCCGGTGTTCAGGTTTAGTTTCGACCGTGATAAGACAGAGACTTACTCTGGAATGTTCGGGAGCTTTCGGGAGTCTTCGAGTATCTTCGCTGGGCTTCGAGACTTTTCGGGAATTTTCGGGAGATCGCTAATCGCCTCCTTCGCCCTGGGCTGGTGAACCGCGAAGGGGCGATCGTTTGCACGTAGGCGCGGGATAAATTCTCGTGCAACGGCGCCAAGAAGCGCACCGATTTCGACGTGGACGGAAAGCCCTCGAGGGGCATCGCGCTCTGCGATCCGTTTGCAAACTATTTCCACGGCTTGAGCATAGAAACGGCCGAATCGCACGGGAGAAATTCAGGATCCGGCCGGATTCCGTGATACGACCGCGGATCCTAATTCCTCGCGCACGAGAGAGCGCGGTATAACGGTCCGGGGCCACGGGTAATTCCAATTCCGTCGGTTAGCGCCTTCGCAGGATCGCGAAGGTGGAGTCCTGAATGTTTCAGGAAGCTCGTACCGGAGTGGATACGAGAGCCTCCTTCGTGGTGCATTCCCAAAGCGGCTGTAACTGACCTCGACGAGGAAGGAAAAGGGGGATCGATGTCGAGGGTGCGAGTTATCCTTTTGGTGCTTCTTTTCCTGGTTTGCGGAGCGTGTAAAATTCAGAAAAAGGATAAGGACACTCGTGGAGCTCACCGTGACGTGGACAATTTCGCGCTTGTTTACGGCTAAAAAGAAATACCTCTCTGGGTCATTCCAACAATAAGACAGTGTTCCTCGAGAAGTACATTTCTAGAAAAATTATTTCATACCGTACTATTCAAATTCACGCTAAACTCCATAATACAGATATATCACCTAAACTTATACGATACCCTCAAACCAGGATTCCTATATACATTGCTCCTTCAAACGTCCGTGGGCTCGAGAGGCTAAATTAGATCTTTGCAAAACCCAAGGTCTGACGAGACTAGAATAAGGATATCGCGCGAGACGAGTAATAAGTCGAAAGTAACGGCGTCCATTCATAATGGAAAATAGCGAATAAACTCGAGGGCGGGAAAGCGACGTATCGAGAGAAAGCGGCGAACCCTTCGGGCGTAGCCAGGTGGCACTCGGGGTGTAAGGAGTTTGAAAATTGCGATGCACAAGGTGCCGCTGAATAAAGACCCCTGAATTCAATACGGCGCTTTTTAAGGATAGAAACCTCGGCGGCGGTGGGCAAGAGCGCGAGATAAATAACACGCTGGTGGATAGGAATTATTCATTCTATTGAATTACCTCGTTTCCAAGGCTGAAAACAAGGCTGTAACCTCGTTAGCGGGCATTAATAATGAATCAAAGGAGGAGGTGTCGGTGGGGCCAGCCGGACGAGAAAATGCTCCGACAATGTTACGATCGCCTCGAAGGAAAACCTTCAAACCAATCGTGTAATTAAATCTCCCATTCGACCTTCCATTCATTCCACCCGCGTCGCGCTTCTTCCTGGAGCCGTCGACCTCTCGGAGCAACGCGCGAGGCGCCTTTTTTTCAAGCCGCCACCCCTCGTCTTTCGCGTGTCTCAACCTCGAGAGACTTCCATCCTCTCGCGGCACCCGCTCTGGATCCTCCGCAGCCGTTTGTTGGCCCCCAACGATTACGCGAGCGGGCAGCACGCCAAAGAGGTATCCCTTCCGAGATTAGGCCACGGAATGTGCGCTTCGGGGTTGAATCGTTTTTTCTCGAGTTAAGGCCCCGAGATAAGACCGCCCCGAGGATTAAATTGTAAGATCCGCGATAGCCCTGAACGTAACTCGAGGAAAGCGAAATATGAGTTTTATTTGAGTTTCGCCGGCGTTCCGCGTAATATCGCGATTATAAGTATTACAGATAACCTGCAGCACGCTGACGTTTAACCGGGGCCAACTTTTCCCCGAGTCCCGTGCTGTGCGGGGATCTTCCAAGTGTGCCGGAAGAATAAAAAATGAGTCTCTTTAAATCTTAAAGGAAACAAAAAGAAAAATCACGACGAGGGCGAAATCGCGTGATACTAAATTTGTAAGTTTAGCCCCTGCAAGCTGTATTCAACTTTGCATTTAGGAAGATCGTTTTATCTATCTGTGTTCTTCGAGGATAAGGAAGAGCCTTTATTCTGACATATCTGTAATAGAGACATTGGAATATTATCGACCAAGGCAAGTTTGTAATTTTTTTTCATACGCTTTCGCTTTATTAATTGCATCTACATATAAAACCACGCATAGTCGTACTTATAAAAAAGAATTTTACAACTCTCGCTAATGATTGGTTAAAATATTTTCCTTAGACACCAACGAGCAATATACATATATACATAATACAAAAGTACATAATACAAAAAGAAACTAACCGCTAGATCTTCTATAATTCATTCAATTACAATCGACATGTCGTAAGGTCCGAATATGAAATAACACGCCGCTGAAATTCACGAATTACAATACACATCAGAAATTACACATACAAAATAAACAAAAATATACAATGTTCAAAGAAAAAAACTAATCGCTGGATCTATAAGCTGCCTCAATTACAATCGGCAGATCGTAAGGCCCTAAGGTGAAATAAAATAAAAGTAAAATTCAGGAATTAAACCCTCGTGAAGATGCTCGGAGTGGCAAGGAGGCGGGCCGCGAGGAAGTTGGGTGTGAGTGTCAAGAGGATCCCTCGTAGGAGATCGTCGGGGGTTAAGATTTCCGAGTATCGCGGACGTAGATCTCCTCGAGGCTCTCCGTGAAAGCCCAGCCTTGAGCGGCTGAGCCGAGGGTTTGACGTGTCTCCCTTCGGGTGATCGGCTACCGTTTCGATGGTCGAGCAGACGTATTCGGCGTCCTAGCATAATTACAGGGCCGAGCGGCCCTGAGCCCGGCAGCACCTGCGCCTTCTCCCGTTTCCCTTTCGTGCGCCCGACGCGATTATGAGAAACGAAGACACGTAACGCGATCTCGGCACTTTTACACGACGCGCTACAACGGCCGGCACTCCACGAAATTGAATCGGATTTCCTTCCCCGTAATCGTCGATCTCACCGAGCTTAACACGTTGGCTGCCCAATACGAGTTAACTCTCGCGGTTGGTAATCTGGGATCGCGACGGGATGCAGATGCAAAGCGCTGCTTCGTGGAAAGTGCGGGAGAGTTCTCGAGGAAGGAGGCGAGGAGGAGGGGATTAAAAGTGAGGATATTCCGTGTTAAAGGGATTAATCTCGTGGCTTTTGGAGAGAGGGATTTATTTTGGATTCTTCGACTATGGGAATTAATATCGGGCAATGAGATATTGGAGCCGCCTGGAGGCTGCTTGAGGCGTATTTTTGCGGAGTGAGCGCAAAGAGTGGTGGGTCTGAATAAGTTGTGCCGGAATGTATAATCGAAGGAAATTGCGGCGGGGGTTTGCGGAGGAAAATAGAAATCCGTTTCCGTTAGGAGCGACGATTAAGACGAATGGTGTGTAGACGCGGGCGAATTAGCCGAGCGCGAACGCTTTTGAAGCATCGCGGCGGATACGGGAATTTAATTACATTTTGATGCCAAATTACACGGCGCCCTTCGTTATTTCCATCCGGCTTGCAGGGGATAAAAATAAAGCCAAAGCTGATTTCGCGAGTGAAACGTATCCGGCGTAATAAAGTTCGCGCGAATTACCGATTCCGATATTACACTGCTATGATTATTGATTGATATTGCATGTCTAAAATTAATAAAGCCATTTGCCGTTCGAGGCTTTATCGGCGCCCGCGTGTCGGGAGATTTATGTAACGCGTGCCCGCGCTCTGGTATTTTTCTGAAACTCGTGTATAACCATCGCGATGCTCTGGTGTGCGTCAAAATTAATGAAACACCGTGCACGCTTAAAACACACCAAGAGCCTATTTATTTCATTTTTAACGCATGCAGGGAATACACGAAGACCAATGTCATTGGCCAAACATGAGCGTATCCGGATGATCGACGTACATCGCGAAAATATTTATTTATCACTTTCCACTTTACACGAAGTCCTCTCTGCAGTGCAATATAAACGGATAACGTATAACGAGCGTTACATAAATTAGCACGTGTTTTCTGTATCATCTTGCCCGGTGAACATCGACGAGCTTCCGCTGGAGCGTCCTAGTCATCGATCGATAAATCAATTTCCACGGTCTTCGCGCTGTTTCTCTGGAGGAGGTGGCGGGAGGGGGGGGGGGCAGAGAGACTCGAGCTACTCGTACTGCTAAAAGTTTATGGCCGATACGTGACTTAGCCAGTTGGAAGATGGCGTGCGTGAATTTGCTTTGGGGAAAGGAGAGGCTATCGGTCGCGTCCATCGAGCTTGCGATATCTCTCGATCGTTACTCAGGGCTATGTCGCTGCAACAGTCGCGGGCATCTCGCGATCTTGGCGCGGCCCTGGAAGTCCGGGCGCTGGGACATAATATCGAAAGGTAAGTGCTCGAAATAACGGGTTTGGCTTCGGAGAAATCGCTGGATCGCAGAGTGTCAACGTATGATCCGGACGATAGCGTGTAAAATCTCATAAACGTAGCTCTGCTGCATTTCTGCGCCTCGTGAAGGAGAAATGAATTTATAGATACTGAAAAGTTAACTTGTTCTTTGCTGGATCTTTTTTCCTGTCGATTTATGTAATAACGAAATAAGGTTTTCTTCTGCTATTGGAACAAATGATTTTAAAGGAAGACAGTGGGTGTTAAGGAAGATTTCGTTAGTCGTTGGAAAATGTGGATCTCGATGCGTTAATGGAAGGACGCGTGAGATGGAATTTCTGAGACGCTAGGCTTAAAAAGAAGGAAATATCGGCTGTTTTTCGAGCGCGTGCGCCGTGGTAAAGGGAGCTTCCTTTGAGTTATTAAGCTCCGCGCTCTAAAATGCAATGCATTATCATTTTCCGCCATATGAGTCTGCCGCTTTGATATTTTTCTTCTCATTTTTACAATTTCATTTGTCTTCCCTCTGCGAACACTTCTTACCTTTATTATACACCGCTCTATTCCATTTTACCTCCCTTTGCCTTTCATCCTCTTTCTCTCCCGCATCAAGGACAAGCCCCGTGGCTCTCTTGGTCTTAACTCAACCTTATCATCGTCGCGGTATTGGCGCAT
The DNA here is from genome assembly GCA_038496175.1 of Ampulex compressa. Taxonomy (NCBI): domain Eukaryota; kingdom Metazoa; phylum Arthropoda; class Insecta; order Hymenoptera; family Ampulicidae; genus Ampulex; species Ampulex compressa. The sequence goes on from JBCFXI010001696.1 coordinate 11,448, forward strand.
GGTTCCGCCATTTTGCCTTAAAAATCTCACGAGACAGCGGAGCATTAATTCGCGCACAACGAGGGCCAGTATTTCAGCACAGCTGACAAACAAAATGAGAAGCGTATTACTCTGACGAGCTAAACGTCCCCACGGACATCGCTGACGGTTTTTGCTTAGGAAAAAAAGCTCTCAAACCGGAGGAGCGGCGAAATTTTAGGCGAGACTAATCGTACATCATTTTCCGCCGTCGCTCTTAAATCTTTCCTGATTTAAAAAGTTCCAGTTCGAGCAGACACGCATTTACATTTTCGATCCCCGCCCAGGGGGGGAACTTTTTACTCCTGCGTGTTGATCTTCCACGGCCAGTTCGTTCCCCGGATTCGTGTGCGCGCCTTGCTGAAACCCGGAATACGCGGGCGTTTGCATCGCGCCCCGGTGCTCGTTTATTATTTATGCCGGTGTATTAAGCGCGGTTCGGTCACGAGCTGACCGATAATCGATCGATCCGCCACGAAACTCCACGACCAGTTTTCGCGGCTCTTCGACTCGGTGTTGATTCGAGACTTTTTACATGGCCCGCTTCCGCCGGCCGCTTGGCCACGCAACTTCGATATTAATCTCGTATCGATGTTCGATTAATCCAGAACTTCGATATGCGCGAATGCGCGAGGCGAGCGCGCATGCGCCGTGTTTGTTAACTGCACGCGCGTGTATCCTGCGCTTTTATATTGAACGTTATGTATACCGCCTACGAAAATTAGGGGTTAGGACAAAATGGATGTGAAACGATAAAGGGAAGTATAATTTTTCTAGACATAGTTATTCCTGATTTTTACATTAAACAAATGGTCCTCGTGAGCAGTTGTGAATAGATACATTTTGTCTTGTATCGAACAAGAATACCAAAGAGGCAAACGACGAGTCAGAGATATTTGTTCGATTATGGAAATGAGATGAAAAGTCAATTATCGTGATTGAGTAGCGAGTGACATATTAGTGGGGTGGGCGGAAGCACGTTGAACTGGACGAGAGTGTCATGCATCAACTGTTCACTAGGGTGCATGGGCGTCAAAATTGTAGGATGTGTACTATTAACATCGGAGAAGGTGTGCATATACTCCAGTGCTTTCAGCCTTTTGTAGAGTTAATTTTTGAATAGTTTCTAATTTTTCTGACCAGTGTATTCGGTCTTCGATACGACAAAGAGCATTGCTTTTATCGTACTCGTGGTACTCTTGATTCTGGTTATAGATATTACTCGAGAGAGTAAATTCAAGATGTTCGAGGTGTCATTCATCCAAGTGTCTCATTATATTCCTCCAAATGCCTCAGACGTGCTTCACGGTTAATAATTCGGATTCGTAGATAAGGGTTTCGAGATGTAAAAGCTAAAAGCCTATGTTACACCGGGCTTCGAGATGAGGATAATACGCGAAGTTCTCGTAGACTTATTGGAAGCTTCCTCTTGGTACTCGGGCCAAAAAGATCGTTTAAGTCGCGGTTAAAGGATATGAAATGGCTCTTCTTTCGGCGGAAAGCCAACAAGCTCATTAGCGTTCTTTCAGCGATACTCGGCTCTGCTTTCTCGCTCGGTGAGCGTAATCGTACGCCTTATTAAGTCACTTTCGAAATGCTATAAAGCGAGGGCGGCCGGGGTCCCCGCCTTGGCTCGGTTCTCTTCTTTATCTCGAGCAGTTTAAGAAGAATCTTCACGCGCAATTTTCGCCCCGAGGAGCATTCTCCGGGGTATTTACAATGAAACGAACCCTTACAGACTTTATTTTCTCCCTTATAATTTAACCTTCGTCCAGGAGTCCGTCCGATTTCTCCGGGCAGGGAAAAAAATCACTCCGGCGCTCTTCGCGATACCCGGAGCGGGCACGATAAATCTGAATGTCTCCTCGGACAAAGATCGCGCCTTTAATTAAAGGACAGCCAGGCAATCGAACCTCCGTACCTTCGCAGCGTGCCTGCATAATAATACGGCCGAGCGGGGAAAATGGAAAATATCAAGGCGGGGCCAATTAAAAATTAACATCCCGCAAAGTTCCATCGTAAAAGTTCCCTCTCGCTCGTGGCTCGTTGACCGGGCATTTATGGCGCATAATTAGTGGAAACCAAAGGCGAGGGAGAAGGCGGCGGTTTTTAACGAAGACGGCTCGTAAGATCGTGCGAGGCGTCTTTACGATTCGCCCCCATGGAAACGCATGCTTCCTTTATTAGCACTCGACGTTGGTCTTTGACCTGTCCGAGTGGAGGCGTCGTATCCGCACACGAACGGCGCCCTATCGCAGTTTCTTGTCGCGGCCCGACGCTCAGGACGATACACGTCGATCCTCGGGGAAACTCGATACGCGTAGTATCTCAGGAAGACGTACGACCGATCAGAAAGGCCCTTGGAAACCAGCCTTGAAGCCCCGTACTCCTGGCTCTTCCTGCGCACAATTATCTCCTGTGTTTTCATCTCTCCCTTCATCTTCCCCCTCCGCCCTTTCTCCCACCCCCTCCCTCCTGAGCTCTTCTAATTGTCCTTCGTAACTTTATTCCCACGCCTGTGCCTGTCCAGGGGATCGTAGGGCTTTATGCAGGACCCCCGCGAAATGGAGCGTTGGCAGACACGGAAGTTCGTGTTTCCATCGCAGCTTCCGCAGTTTTCCTTGCAACGTGTACGGCTTGAGGCCACCGTGAAGCGTTGCCTCGAGGAACGCGTTGGGTTGTCCCAAAAGCGTCTTCCGCTATCTACGTGCTGATGCTTTGGCTGGCGATGTTTATACAAATGTGAATTATGAGCTGTCGAATGTTTTAGTCTTTATCCTGCAGTTGTCTTTTAGTGGTGAGGAATTATTATTCCAACCTAATATAATTCGGTAAAATAATACGAAGCAAATATGTTGCGCGCTTATTATTTCCTCATGGAACTGATGCTGCGTTTAGAACAACTTAATACAAGTGTGACCAGAGTTTTTCTTCAAAAAACCGCGCCTACGATTTCGACCTCGTCGAGAATCCTCGATTCTATCTTATATCCTGAAGTTTGTTTTTGTGGTTTATAAATCTTGACCTTGAAAGGATTATACAACGCTGGCTCCGCGAATTTCTATCAACGCTTCGGGGTTTCTCGATGATATATACGACTGTGTTTTGGAGATACTCGCGAAGCAGTGTCTGAAATTCGCAGGTATGCTGGTTCATGAAGTTTTCTCCGTGACACGACGAGACGTGCAAGATCGCGCGAGGGTATCCTTGACATACATGCTGAGTACAAATGATAGGAAACGATCGCGGTTGTATGTATACGGATAATGTAGCTGCTTTGCACGATAACTCTGTGGAATCCGAGAGGCAAAAGTAGACGGATGTTTTGTATTAGCTATCACTTCCGAGAAGCGTGTCGAACTTAACTAACTCCATTGGGCTAACATCGTATTGCGTAGTGTCGCTTAGGATTGAAACAAAAGGATACATCAAACAAACGCGATATACGTTTAAAGTCGTATCGCGTGTTGCGATTAGAGATCAGAGAAGTACAACCAATATGCAACTGTGTTATGATTCAGTTACCTCAATTCAGCAAAAACTTGATTTCTCTTTTAAAACGTATATTAAGCTCAGTCTTCTAACCTGCGCTATCCTTTCTATTTTTATTAACTAGTATGAATAATGTCTTTATACGTATATTATTTCTTTTATATTATTTCTGCTTTGCCTCGTAAATAAAATAATAATAATATAGTTCGATATTCCTCATCAGCAGTGCCGTATCACCAAGATCGTCGAAAGCCTTTCTGGTCACAATGAAACATTCTTACTAGTCGTTCCTCGCGCGACACATTGATACATCAAGGATCTCGGAGCGCGCGTAGGTACGTCTCTCCCATATCCAATTCCGCGAACAAATCAGAGATAATCTCAGAAAAGCGTAGCTCGTTACACCTCGAGATATCGGCGACGACATCTCTCGGTTGGAGCTACGGTGGCATAACGGACAGACACTCGGGCTTTCACGGTGTACACTCCAATTCTAACAACGCCTATCGTCTCTAAATTCTTCCACGCAGTACACGTACTGCAGCCTGGATGTTCCAGAATCCACTTCGAGCGATAAGTCCTAAGCAAACTGTCCTTAATAGAAGGCGACGAAGGTAAAGAAAAGGAGAGAATGAGGAGATTCGTGAAAGGAAAATCGGGATAATTCGAAACAAACTCAGTGCACAAACTTCCACCTCTGAATCGAGCGCTAGATTCCAAGCGAAGGCATTTCTACGAGTAAACCTAAAACAGCGAAATAAATGATAATAAAAAAAGCATTATTTATGAGAATTTAATGTATATCAAGCAAGTGGAAACAAGCAGTAATTCTTTGCCTCGCAAAGTAATATTCACATATTTATTTAATTCTCCATTTGGTCTTACGGAGCTGGAAATTCAGTCGGTTATATGAATTATTTTTGTCCGGAATAACCAAGTTGACAACGTGGAATAAATACTCGACTATATTTCCAGCTCCACAAGATCGAATGGATAATTAAATAACCGTCCAAATATTGCTGTATAAGACCAAAAATGACCGCCTATTCTCAAACAGCAAGCACTAAAGTCAGGAGTACATATACCTACAGGCTTTTACATTAACTTCACCCTTTTGCAAAGCGTTCACTCATTTGCAAATCGAATTCGACCTTCCGCGACACAAATTCACCCCTTTGCAAACGCAACTCACCTTTTCACCAATGGAACTCCATTTGCAAGCGGACGAATCTCTCTTGCAAAGGCTTCAAAGTTCCATTTGCAAAAGTACGAATTCAACGCGAAGACCCGTATCGAGCGACTCCGACTTCAATTCCTCCTTCGTCTTCGATCCTAATTCGACTTGTCATCCTCGAATGCCCCCCAGCCCCCCATCCAAGCATCCATTCTACCTCATCCAGCGGCGGCAGACTCGCGTAACCCTGACAAATCACGCTTAAGTAATTCAATTTTCAAAAGCAACCCGCGGAAGCAACCGACGACGCAGTTAACGACGCCACTCGATCGGCCCCAGACGGCCTTCCCCGTCGCTGAGACGGGCAATAATCTCCCAGTCCCGCGAATTTTCCGTCCTGCCGTTCGCCGCGGACGGAAAAGAATATCCGATAAATCCGTCCTGGGTGTACTTGCCGCCGTCTCGGATGTCAAAGCTTTCGAGTGGAGTGCACTCGTTGCGGAAGGAGAGAGCCGGCACGGCGCGGAGAGAAAGGGACGAGTGCCCAGGGACAGGGGAGGGGCTCCTCTCGGGGTGGATGAGAGCGGGAGTGTGTGCACACACGCGTGTCTCGACGCCGGAGCTCGACGGGATGAGGATCAGCGTAACGAGACACGCCACATATGCCGGGCCCTGGACAACGCAGACGATCTCATTTAATGAAGTATACCTCGCAATTATGTCGCTCCTGATGGCCGTAGATGTGCATTAGACGTCTCCCTTTCTTTCTCCCCACCCTTCGCCCCCTACTCCCCCCACCACCATCCGGTCGTTGGGTCTGACGCTCCACGACGAACGCCCCCTTTTTTCCCCCTCCTCCTCCTCCTCCTCCCTCGGTATGATCCCTTCAGAGAGCATACTCGAGTACGTGAATTAATCAAGATGTACGTCTGCTACAATTACTTTTTCATGACGCGTTCAACGCACAATCGTACTTTTGTTCGTAGGCATCTGGTAAATTTATCATTCCGTCGGCTTTTCCACCTCCCCCCCCCCCCCCCACCCCTTTCTCTAACTTGCTTTATATACGTGTCTCGAGCTGACGGAAATCGGGAAGGATGTTAACTCGTTGCTGGAAAGCGTGCTGGAACTGGGTTTTTTTTTTTTTTTGAGAGAGAGGGTGTTATTATGGAGAGATTGAGGGGATATAAATGATCCGCGGGCGACGACGTTTGTAATTATCGGTAGGAATTGGAGATAGGATGACGACCAGGTAGGCACGATTGGGGGTAAACAAGAGGGGCTATTTCCCCCTGGAAACTGCCGGGGTGAAAAATGGGGGAATACTGTTATTGCTATCCGAAAATATCGTATCAGCTACGCGCACGGTGGAGGGGCTGCTTGGTATTTCAATATTTACGCGGTGAAATATTCACGAAATCACGCTGCGCGATACGAATGGAGCCTTTCTGGCGGCCATCGTGTCCATTCGTATGACGTGTCGGCGGGAGTGGGTCAATTTGGGGAAAAATTATATATGTACCGGGAGACGTCGGCCCCGTAAATATTCCATGGGCTACCTGCCCGATCGTTATTCAAACGGTTAAAACACCAGCCGTATCTCCTCTGCGCGCGCTTTTCGCCCTAATAAAGTAACACCCGAGAATCCGCGCAACGCAATGCTTGAATTCGCGGCGGAAACAATCCGCGGCTTTCATATCGCGATCGCCGTGTCCCGCGAACAATTTAATCCTCTGCAACTCACAACAGGTTTCAGGCGAGGTTGCATTTACGCGGCTCGCCTCGAGTGGGCAATTCTTCTCTCTCTTTCTCTCTCTCGCGGATATGTAGATCGTTGTAAATCAAAGAGCTATTCTATGATTTCCCAATGGTCTCCTTCTACTTATATCCCCTTTTCTCTTCCCTATTACAATGTACCATCACGCGGAGGACCGGGATTGAAGTATTTTCGGATGAGAAAATCCGAAATGAATCCGGATTGCGGGGGGTTAACGTGCTCGAACCACGAGGACTTCCTATCGCGCGGCGTATCTCGCGCATAGGATATCAGGAGTGTTGAAGAATCCCTGGAAACCGCGCAGTACTATGAGCTCCGCCCTTTCGATTCACATCCGACCCAGAAGAGAGAGAGGGGGAGAGAAGGAGAGGCGAGAGGAATAAAGGAAAGCGGGTATTCTCGCGGAAATTGGTCCGATGGACTGGATTCGTTCCTCGAAAGGGGGGTCGGGCCTTTTTTTCCGGGACACGTCGGCGGCCGCCATTTTGCATACAAACCATATTTCAGGAGGACGCGCGAACTTTGATAGTCGTTCATTACACGGGGCCCGATCAAAGGCGGGCAATTACAGCGTCGCAATACCGAGGCGTCGTTCCCGGCCAATTTCCCCGCTTGTCGTCCGCGAAAATTGCCGTCGATCGCACTGTCGGACGTGCAAGTGCCCCGTGGCGGGAAATAAAAATGCGGAACGGCCGGACGACGAGGAGAGCCAGCGAGAATAGGAGGGAGAAAGAAAGAGAGAGAGAGAGAGTTATGGCGAAACAGGGGCTGAGATAGAGAGAGAGAGAGAGAGAGGAGGTGAGTATGAGAAAAAGAGGAACTGCGAGAGTGACAACGATGGTAAAAATGAGGGAGAGAGAAGGGAGAAATAGAGAAGGTGAGGAAAGAGGAGAGAGATAGAGAGAGAGGAGGCGAGGATGAGAAAAAGAGGAACTGCGATAGTGAAAACGATGGTAAAAATGAGGGATAGAGAGAGACAGAGAGGAGGCGAGGATGAGAAAAAGGGGAACTGCGACAGTGAAAATGAGGGAGAGAGAAAGGAGAAATAGAGGTACTGAAGAGAGAAGAGAGAGAGAGAGAGAGAGAGGGCTGGACGAAAGAGAGGGGAAAAAAGCAGCGGCGACGACAACGGCATTCCGCGAAATGTCATTTCCATCGTGTCGGTCATCGATCAAACGGCGCGCAGCGAGTACGGTAACTGATATCGACAGGGTCGAACGGCGCGGACGTCCACGATGAGTGACGTTTCGCCAGCTACGTACATTCTTCCCCCCTCCCTCCTCCACCTTCGCCCCTCCCAGCCTATTTTTCGCCCAATGGGGTAACGATTTTTTTCCCGCGCACCCCGCTAATGTCGTTCTAAGAAAGGACGAGCCGCCTGGTTCGGGTGAAGAGAACGCGTCTCCCGATGCATCGAAGCCACGGAGGGACAATTGGGATTTTAACCCTTTCACGATAAAATTACGGATTCTGGTGCAAAAAATGTCTGGTTTTTTCATGTTCGATGACACTTCGGCTTGTGATAAAAAATGTAAGTAATACGTGTTTTGTCTTGCATTCGCAAATGAAGTTAAGCTTTTATGACGATCTTGTATCTGTCACGGGATGAACTGCTTGGTACTTGATGCTGTGCTCGTGATAGTCACGGGATGAATCATTAATGGATTAATTGGGATCTGCCTTAACACCTTGCGAATTGGTACTTCGTATGTAACTCGGAAGTAGTTACTCTAGCTTTTGCACTGTAAATGGAATATATGTACGATACGTCACGCTGTTATAGAGTATATATAAAGTCACAGTGTTATAGAATACGTGAATACGCGGAGAATGTAAAAAGGGGCACATCACTTTAAACGGTTTACCCTTTCTGATACCAGAAGCATTGTGGGATGGGAAGATATTATCCTACATCAGGAGCACAATGGTCCATGACAATTAACATCGAAGGAAACCAAAGACCGTTAGATGCACCGAATCATAGTCATTCCTCATACTCACCGTCGGGCGCATTTGTCTTCCTTCGTTCTTCGTCTGTCCATTGGGAGATACATAATACATTTCTCCGTGGCGGGTCGCGGCGATTCAAGGGGGATCGATAACATTATCCCTGTAATTGGACCGGCATTGCTCGCAGCCCAGCCAGCGAAAATATTATGAATGGGAGATGTGTGAAACGTGATCGCTAAATATGCCGGATAAAGGCTGTCTCGCATTACCGGCCACTATCTTGGCTGACGTCATCGCGAAAACTATGCGATAGCTCGTATAATAAGGTTCCTTATTCGTGAGCCTGGCTCTGAGCAAAGGAGCGCCCGTCTTTGCTCGTAAGAACAACGAGCCAAGACTCTAAGTTAACCGAGCTTTTATATCCTATTGGCTATCCAGTCTCCTCAACCAACCCCCCCCTCCCCTCCTTTCCATCACAAACATACTTTTGCAGGATATTCGGACATTCGTACGACAAATCTCCAACGCGTTTTCTTATTTACGATCCGTAATTGGATTTGCGTTTTAATCCAGCGCTTTTGCGATAGCATCGACGCGTTATTGGGCGCAAGATTTAATTTAATAGTCGAAGGAAGAGCGGGAACGGCGGTGAGGAGGGGGCAAGTGCACCGGGAATCGACTTCGACGGGTTATCGAATCAATTTTCGGAGCTTCGAAATATCGCGGCACGCACCGCGCTCGAGCTAATTAATGCAGGATGCGGGATATATCTTTTCCAGCGAGGCAAGATTCGATTTCGCACCGACCGCCGTACAATTCTGCCGGTTTCGATATTATCGAATTAAGAGAAGGCCGTAATAACGGCAATCTAGTTATGGATGCTCGTGCGAGTATATTTATTACCAATTAACGCCAGGCGGCCTGCGAGTTTTATTACGGGCCTACATGCGCACACTGACGAGTCTCGATACTTTTAATCGCGAATTTCCAATTTGATATGAAAATTTCAAAAAATGAGAATTTCCAATTTGAAGCGACAAGTTTGTGGATCCGCTGGCGTGGAAGCTGCTTTAAACGGTACTCTGAATTCGATGACGTTTCGAGCCAATCTCGAAGATCGCGCCAATATCCCCAGGTGATCGATCGAAAAAAAACTCAGGGAGAAAAATCGTCGACCGGAATTTCGTGGGGATGTGTTAAATATGGAAGTAAAATGTTCTGCAGCTAATTAGCTCTCTATTCCTCGCGATCTTGAGAATGTACTTTGATCACGAAGAATACCGATTGCACAGGTCTCACCACGAGGAGGTCACTGCGACTGGAGATCCAATCCACCATTCGAACGAACAAAATGAACATCGCTCATCGATCAGTATCTAGACTCTATCCGAAAGAGAAGCTAGACCAGGGATGCTGCTCGATCATCAAAATTACTTACTACAAAATTATTACTTAAATCTAATCCTTAATATCATTTCTTAGGTCTAATACTTAAATTCTTAGATTCTTCTTAAATTCTTAGTAAATAAATTCTTCGAGTAAGGGGGTTGTTTCTGAGAAAGAATGATCGAAAAAGAGAGAGTGAGGGGTGAAAGCGCGAAATCGTATCGGGATCCGAGTGTCCGGCAGAAACGAGGGAGCCTGGGCGGCGATGGGTACCCGTACAGCAAACTCGAACTACGCCTGCAAACCAGACACGACGCCCAGCAGCTACCCCGGGGCAACCGTCGAGGACGTATTACCATGCCCGTGACGCTGCTTGTAGAACGAGCCGTGCACGGCCCTCCACAGCTCGGGCTCACAAGTGTCTGGCAGAGCTCGGTCCGAGTACGACATCCTGACTCTGTGCCCCTATTACGGAGCTTCAAGAAAACGAAACGAAACCAAAGGCTTTAAAAGATCGTCCACCTTCGCTCGAGACCCCTGAAAACTGATACGTCAGTGGGTGGTTAATATATATGAATGATATGTAGTGGTACTTGATTATGTCCACTCGAAGTTCTTCTTGATTCTTTTTGTATCGCTGCGCTGTCTCTGGTTCTGTTGAAAGCTCGTGTAGGGATTACCTAGCTGAATGTGAAAGGTAAAAATCCCGGAAAAATCCTGAAATTAAATAAAGCAGAGTATGTCAACGAACACAGAGAAACGTATAATGATCAACGTAAAAGTCAGTCTAAATAATTGGACGTAACGAAGAAGGAAATCACACGCTCCACAGATGTAGGATGCAGACACAGTGACATTCACGAGGAAGCTCCAAGTGCGACATTCACGGAACTTTAACTTTATTACGTAAGCTACCCAATACAGATTACATCGTGTATACATATGTTAATACACACAATCGCATACAAATATCACGTACACACATATACACAACACACATTCCTATCGTCCCATTCGTATACACATATCCAACTCATTTCGCCCTTTAACTTCGTCATTGCTCGGTTCATTAGTCCAACAGGAATATACTCAAACACGACGCGAACGCGATAAGAACCTCCGGGAGTCGGATAGAAATCCGTTCGAGTCGTAAACCGGCCTTGATCCTCAGCCGCGACACCGATATCCGGCTTAGCGGCGCATCAGAACGACGGAAAAGCCGGATAATGACCGACGCCGTATACCAAAGCCCTTTTCTGCGCGTCTCTTATAATTTATTCGTCCGCCATAAATCAGTCGGGCGCGACGAGGCCGCGACGTGCAACAGGCCGGTCGTGTAAACGACCGATGCACAGTGGTGTACACGCGTACGCACCCGGATGCTGCTGCGTCCACCGTGAATTGATAATGTAATTAGAGCAGTGAAAAAGGATTAGCCTGAATTAGAAATCCGGCAGACGCGGAGCGCTTCTCTCCTGCAGAATGAATGGCGTCGGTGGGGAGGTGGAGGGGTGGGTGGTGGATGCAACGGAAAAGGCCGTAGGGGCGGAAGGAAGGAAGAACCGTGGAGAGTCTCCACGGAGGACTTTGATTTATGCGTCCCGGGAGCGTTTCACGGAGTGCAGCAGCCGTGCAGCGGGACCAAAGATGCATGGCCGACTGTACTGCAAGCGCAATGACGCCGAATTCGCGTCTCTATAATGTTGGTCGAGATCGATACCCGATGGTGGGGCATCCACCTCCTCGCGCGATGGCGCGAAGGATAGCTAGGCGGAAGATGCGCGGGCGATAGCGTATGCGGTTGGCGCGCGAAATTTTACACCTCCCGAGATTTTTCAATATCAAGCCTGCGGGCCGTCGGGATAAATTTGCTCGCTCATTTATCGTAAATGAAGCGTCGCGCAATGTCGTCGGATCCATCGGTCAGCGTTATCGACTGCGCGCTGGAAAATGGATTTGTACTTTTTTGCGTACGCGCAGGGATGAGTGGAGTTGACTAGGGGAGGGACTAAAGTTTCCCATAGCACCGTGCAATTTTCGTTAACTCGTCTCATTAATTCCGTATCCTTGTTAATGAACAGCTTAATCAAACCTCGGTATTTGTGTCCGATAAAAAATCGTCTATAAAAAACCGTCCAATAAATGGATCGTTTATTTTGAGAGTGGTGTAATTCCATTTTCTCTCGTTTCGAGAATATTAAAGGTTAGCATATTTGTCGATCGAAAAATATCGGTTAATATTACCAACTGTGGCCATGTTTCTACTTGTATATTGTACAAATGTAAGAAGCAGTAGCCACTGATCTTACCACCTGTCTATCGAAATTGGATTTATACCACTTTCATAATCAATGGCTACGCAATCTCTTTTATCGGCCAATATCAAATCGAACAAAGCGTTGGTATTTTCTAAGATATTAAATACTAACCAGTTATAGACAAAAAGTTTACACTAAATTAAGCATAAATCACGTGACATCTCATCTTTTTTTTAAATGGACTTACACCACTTTCAAAATAATCGACCACATTTTTCCGCGACACTATACCACACACCCTATTCTCCCGCGGTTCCTGCAAAAATAACACGTCCAAACCTTCGATCTTCTCCCAAACAACCTTACCAGTCTGCATAAAGAATAACCCCAAGCAAGTCCCTTCAACGAGGGAAGAGCAAGGAGGTATTCCGCAAGCATTCATCCCCGCGTCCATTCGCGATTAAGCAGTAAGATCCGCAGGCTCCGGTATAGATTACGACATCGAATCGGGGGAGATCCGGTGGATATACGCCTAGTTCGATTTCGCCAAGGCGGATATTCCCGTGGAAAGCGTCAAGCCGCGCTCGGATCGCGGCCCCGACAGAAACGATTACTTTCAACCTGTCCTCCCCCTCCACCTCCTCCTCCTCCTCCGATGTTCCCATCGTTTCTCCATCGACCTTTCCGTGCGACGCACACACAGGTAGCCCCCACGATTCGTCCCTCGAATCCGCTGAAATCGCCCCCTCCTCGATCCTCCATCCGTTGCGTCGGTGGCCAACAATGCCCGCACAGTGTTTCAACGGGGCATCACCCACCGCGAGAGTTGCGCACCGTGGCCAAAGGTTTCGAGGTCTAAGAGCGCATCGGACTGAGGACATCCCGCTGTTAGCTCGGCCCTTTCAAGTCGGCCGCCGCGGCAGCGGGAGGCGCGCCACGATGGACCCCCGATATGTTATTACCCGAAGTCATTAATGGTAAACTGCAATTCCCCTCTTTTGCCTCGACGCGCTGAGGGAATGCAAGGACGACAGGGCCGCGTCTGGCATCGTGAGGCGGATCTGGAATTAATGGCGGCAGGAAGACGACGGATTTCGAGCCTCGATGTTTGCCTTTGCTCGATGCTGGTCGATGTTGGATGGTGAATCGGGATTAGGGGTGTTTTAATTTTCGTTGGGATGCTTCGTTTGCGCGAGGATTTTTGGGTTTATGATGTACTTACGGGGTGAGGGTTGGAGGATGCTTTGGGCGATTATGTGGGGTGTTCGAGGGTTCGGGCAAGGTTTGGGAATTTCGGGAAAAGAATATAATATTTATTCCCCTCATCTAATATGAAGTTAAGATCGATACCTTATTACGGCGGCATAAAGATAGGAACGAAAGATCTAAAATATCACGTATGTAATGACTACGGACTTCCTGTCATACTAAAATATAAAATGTAAAAATAAAAATAATAAAACTAATATAACTTCCTATAATATTGAAACTAATAACACAAAAACATATGGACCGTTTATTTTGAAAGTGGTGTAAGTCCAATTTCGATAGACAGGTGGTAAGATCAGTGGCTACTGCTTTCTACATTTCTACAACATACAAGTATAAACATCGCCACACTCTAATATTAACCTATATCTTTCGATCGACAAATATACCAACCTTCAATTTTCTCGAAACAGGAGAAAATGAAGTTACACCACTCTCAAAATACACGCTCCATATAACCAATCCTAAAAGATCTGTCAAAAAAGAAAAAAAAAACCCGAAAACAATAGTACGTAAGTCCAAAACGTATAAACAAAAGCGTCTCGCATCGGCGCCGCGCTCTCGCCAGAGATCCTTAGTCGATAACCCGGGGGCGACGACGAAGTCCGAAAAGACTCGAGGGAGTTGGGAGGACGCCTGCGAAGATTTACACGGATGCTGGTCGATCTTCCGCCTTCGAGGCGCTACTCGAGCGAACTTGACGAAGTACGCCGCCGGTGCGATCGAACGACTCGAAACACGGATACGCGTAGCGGCTCCCTCGAAACTCCGTCCCTAAGGGAGGGTCCGCCCGCCATTCAGGCGGCCTTGTATACCCCGTCCACTGGGCGCGCACACGTGCGGAGCGCCGGGCACACGTACGTAACGAGCGGCCAGACAGGAACACGGATGACAGAGTAAGCTTTCCAGGGATCCGCGCGAAGTCTGAACTCCGCCGTGCCTCAGAATCCGCACTTAGAATCCCCGAGCGGAGTTCACCCTCTGCCCATTGACCGCACGAAATCCTGCGGTCTTCTCACCTCGGCCCTCCCCCGCCCCACCCACGCCTGTCGGCCTCCCCGTCAGGAGGAGCGACAACACGGACGGTTTCAAGGTAACTGACTTCGGGGGACTCGGCCGCAAATGCGATGCAAATGCGCCCCGACGACAATTTCCCGTGGCGTTGCCGACGAAGTACGTCGGGCGCGCGGGAAAGAGTATCGTGGATGGGAAGCTGGATTTCGGTGGATGGCTGCAACTCGTGGCCCGATATCGGGGTATTGGGCGCTGATATTCGGTGTACACGGTTCGCTTCGTGAGAATTTTAAGGTGGAATTGTGGGGAGGGTAATTCTGAGGAATGTGATTTTTTTTTTTTTTTTTCTCGAGGAAAGTGTAATTGTGGATCGTGGAAATTGGAAGGCGGAGAGGTGTTTTTGGAGTATTGGATGTAGAGAATGTTTGTGGGGCAGTGTATTTTCTTTAAGTCACTCCTTGTATTGTACTGAGTCTGGTATTTGTTCTTTTTTTTAATTAACTTTTGGCGGCGATTGTTGAGGTTGTGTGGGTTAGGAAATGGTGTTTTAAGAAGGATTCTGAAATATCAGAGCGACGGTATATCATATATATCGCGTGAAAGGAGCAAAGGTGATGTATGGGACTCGAACTTGAGACTTCCGCGTGAATCTTCGAACCTCTATCCACAATACAATCTCTCTTCACATTTGTAGATTATTAGTTTATAAACAAGCAGTGATTCTTAGTCTCTTGGGCAATGTTCACGCTCCTATTTGATTCCCCATCTTCTCTTACGCAGAATTTCAATCAACCGCATCGACTATTTCTAAGTATAATCATAATATCCAACCACTAACGTATGACTCGATTATTAAAATCATTCCTAAATTATAATACAAGATAAAATAAATATTAAAAAATGATAAAGCTCAATACGATGAATGATCACAGCATCTCGCACGAAATTCAGATCCATGGCTTCTTAGTCAACGTGCACTCAAGTGGCTGGAATTTTGAGACAGCTTTTTATTTCGCTCAAAGTTCGACGTGCTCACGAGCTTCGAAGGATGAAGACCTATTATTCATAGCTTTCATCCGCGTCGTCCTTTCTCTCTCCGTCGCCCTGAGCGCTGCGGCCCGGGAACGCATTCGTATAACGTACTCGCTGAGCTTTCTGCAGAATTCAGCTGCGCACAGTACATCACAGAGAAACGCAAGAATCGCGCGGAAACCCTTGTCGCTTGGCGCGCGAAAAAAGGTGGAAAGCTTCCCCGCGTTTGGCATCAGAATGGCGGAATTATGGTGCACCGTGCGTCATCGTTAACGCCCTTCCTTTTTTCTCCGCTACACCTGCTGCCCCAGCGACCAGCGGCGCGTACCTTCCAGGAACTCCTGGAGGGCCGCGGAGGAGGGGAAGGAGGTGACAATCGAGGAGAAAGACGTTTAATACAAAAAAAAAAGTCATGCTGGCCACGTCCACCGAACGAAATTGTATTACGCCCCCGTGGCATACATCAGCGAGCCTTTTTCGTTGCACCTAGCCTCGCGCAGAGAGAGAATACACTCGCTCCAGGAGCAGCTGCGCCTGACGCGTAAGCAACGTGCAACCGCGGTTAGGACGCACGTGTCTTGATATCCAAAAGCCAACAGGCTATCCTTTGGCGTGGAGCGTATTATCCGGAAATGATCCCGCGAAAGCTCGAACGATAGGAGTCTCTGGAGAAGGATCAACTTCCTCGATGTTGTCTTTCCTCCTATTTGAAACGATACGTGGAACAAGGAGTCAAACGAGTGCTTGATCGACGTACTAGAAGAAGGAGAAGAGAATGAGAACCATAAGGAAGAATTGTACATTTTAGAAGAAGAAGGAGAACCTTTAAGATTTGTACAGGAGATGCGAGGATAATTTGTGGAGGATACATCGTGGTGTATATTTTAATGGTTGGTCGGTTTTTATTGGATGGATGTACTTTGTTGCATAGGGAAGGGCGCGTTTAAATCGTTTTTACAGTATCGATTGGCGGGTCGAGTGGGCGACGAGCCTCCGCTTTGACGTACAAAAATTAACAAGCTTTCTCGTTTTACGCTCAAGCTTCGTTTTTCGTTACACCTAGCCGCGCACCGAGAGAACGCGCTCTCGTTCCTCGTGCAGCTGTGCCTGACACGTAAGCGACGTGCAGCCGTGGTTAGGAGACGCGTGTCTTGCGAGGCTAAATGCGCTGGTTAAAAGCGGTATATCAAATTCTTTCCCGATGGCTCTGATAACGAGCTTCTGGTGGAAACTCGCAAGGCATCCCCCGATCCGTCATAGTTAGGTTTAAAAAGATCTCTCTTGGTTGCATCGTTGCGAGCGATGGATTCTCGGATTTTATAGGGATCCTGGTTTCTATTCTTACTTCTCGCATCTGAATCATTATCTGGGAATATTTACGATTTCCACGCAATGTATGAATAACATATGCGATATACCATATAATAAATAATATACATATATTATTAATAAATTCACCAATTTATTATGTATACCATATTATAAATAATAACATCATGTATAAATAAAGTATGCCAATAACCTTATAACTTGACCAATCAGCATTCTTCTTAGGAATTATCATCGAGTTATCACATTTTTATTAATACATTCCTGTCGAATATACGTAAGAAGACAAATATACAAATATCCATAGAAATCGTGACACATTTCGCAAATATACGTAAACCAATACCTTATTGAAATCAAGGAAACCACTTTTCGTTCGTGCTTCGCAACGTAACCGGTAACTAAACGACAGTTCCCGAGCCGAGCGTGGAAAGGGGAGGAAAATGCCTGGTGCGTGGGCGGAATTTTGTAACACGCTGATGGCCACACGAACTCGAAACACGAAACATTTCGCGATTAGTCGGGTGCGCTTTAATAATCAACGTGGCGTACGAAGGTACGCAGTCCAGTTTCTAGTTTCTAGGAGGAATATTCCATGCCTGAAAGCCGCGCTCCTTCCTTTCTCGTGGAGCATCAGCGACAGTCGCTGCTTGACGCCAAATCGAAAAGCTCCGGCGATCGGTTCCCGTTCATTTCCCTCGGCCAAGCTCACTTCTGCCAGGTATTGGCCAGGTTTTTATCGAAACAACGCACGTCGTGCAGGATGCACGGCCGCGCCTCACCCTCGGCTAATCGAGGCTCGATGACGCTGTATATCGATTACCTGCCGCTTACGGTGTTATCGAGACACGCTTAATTAACGGCGAACAAACTGCAGCGAGAATAACGGCCCATAGTCGGGAGTGAAGGCTCGGAGCAGAGAGGAAGGCACTGAGAAATTACCTCGCCACTATAAAATACTATTTCCTCCCCCCGCCCCGTTTTCATCAGGATATCCATTTCCTCCGCGAACGGATATTTTACTCGGCCTTGGAGCACTTTGGCATTTTTCACCCTAATGAAATACCCCGGAGACGGGATTTCTTTTTTCCTCGAATCGCGCCTTTACGCGCCTTCGTCCACTATCCCGGATCGAGATTATCCTTCGGCCCTTTGCGGCGACTTAACCGATTATACACTCCGAGGAAGCGCGTTCTCGGTGGTACCACGCGACGGCCCTGGATGTACTTAGCATCGAAATTGAGCCCTCGAAGCGCCTCGTTGGTTATCCCGGAAAGGATTTCTTCGTCGCCTTTATCGAGGTTCATCGAGAATATCGAGAGCGTAGATCAAGATACGGAAGTTCATCGGTTTACACCCATTGGAATATGGAGGTTTATAGAGAATATCGAAATTGTAGATCAGGATATCGAAGTTCATCGGTTTATTTCAAGTGAAATATGGAAGTTCATCGAGAATATCGAAATCGTAGATCTGGATATCGAACTTTACTGCTTCATTACTTCATTTCGATTGGAACATCGAAGCTCATCGAGAATACCGACCTCCGTCTCTTCCGAAGGAGCGCGATATTTCCAATTATTTTTTAACCAAGCTAGGTTATATTCTTAACCTTGGATTCAGGCAGGCGATTGTTTCGCGGGTCTGAAAGTCGGCGGTTCAGCGTGGAAAAGCCTCGGGTCGTATAAGCAGAAAGTCCTAACAGCGGTCTAAAACGGCATTGTGGCGCGTTGGTATGGAACTAATGAACTCACGACGAGGCTTTCACGGGCCGAGTTATTACAGCCCCCCTCCTCCGGGCGCCCCGCTCGGTCCGCGTTGTCCTTGCCCCTGTGGCAGTCTTCTGGTTCGTTCTTCGAGCCACTTTCCACCGCCTTCTTCCTGCTTCGAGTCGTCCCTCTGCGCTCTTCTTCCACGACTCCGCCACCATAACCGACTGCCGTCATGGCAGCCGCGCATCCAAGACTGCCTAGACCGGGCCGTCTTCGTTTCCTCGCTTTTCTCAAGAATCCTCCGTTTCCAGGGCGGCAATTCTTCGAGCACATTTCGCCATTCAACGTAAACGCGGCCGGATAACTAAAGGTTACGTCCTTTAACGTCGACCACAATGGGCGACTGTTGTCGGGAGTTCAGCGGGGAGGATGGAGAATGCGAGGAGAAAAACAGCTTAAGAAATTTAGCCTCGTTTAGTCAAAGGGCTTCCTTAAGAGCGACTTTCTCAATGCGGCCATCCGCGTTGATATTTAAGTAACGAGCGAATTTCTATACGCGTAGTACGGTGTATAAGGTATCGAGGATCGAGGATGAAAGAGTTGATAAACAAGGGAATTGAATGTATAAATTCGCTGTATCTATTTTAATAATATATTCAACGTACACTGGATAACTACTGACGATAAACAACCTAAAGAATCGAAGACACGTGACGATGGATCGAACGAATATCCACGAATTCGAAATTTCAACAACCATCAAACCTCTATACTTTGACAAGAGTACAAATGCTATGGATAAACCATTACAAACCTATAAAAAAAAAAACCTTCATCAACGGGGGAAATAAATCAACAAATTCGCCATATAAATTCCAATAATATATTAAACGTACACACAATAACAATTCATGAATGAACAACCCAAAGATTCGAAGGTCACGTAATCCAACGTCCCAACATCCAAGGTACGAGAAAAGTATTTCAGACGCTCCTTTCTTCCAGGAGCAAGCAGCTTGCTCCTTTCGATTCAAAGGGACGGAGACCCTCCTCCCGGAGCAGCTTGTATTTTCGCGGTGATTAAGCCACGCATTAATCCTCGTTACGCGCACCCGATATCCCGAAGGAGGGGGCCTCGATCCGGAAGAATGCAGCCGAGACGATCCGCGGAATGGCGTCTGAACGGCGCCCTTTCTCGTGGGAAAGGAGTCTCGCGCGGTAGCCGGCGTAAATTCGCTAATTTGCTTTGAAAAGAAACCACTCGAGGGCAGATTTTCCGCGAGGTGGGTAGCCTGAACGACGGCTGGCTGGCTGGCTGGGGGGGTGGATAAGGAGAGCCAGAGGGTGGCTGGGCTTGACAAAGCCGAGCTCGACCCGACTATCTCGGCATTCGTCCCTCCTTCACGCAACTCCGCGAAGCGGATAGCAGACTCCTCTTGCCGATGTCTCATTGTTTCTCCACCCTGGCTCTCTGTGCAGCTGCGTGTATGCGTGGATATTCGACGTTACCGCATCTTAATTCTATTTGGTTTTACCAGACGCTCATGGTGCTCGCGGCTTTCTTGCTCTCGGGACTTACGATATTTATGATATTAGGATATTTGTGACTTACGATCTCGGGAACAGGCTGTGTTATAAGTGTATACGATTTCTTTTTTATGGATCGATAATCTAAGGAAGATCGAATGAGTATATTTTATGACGTGATCGATACGAATTGTCGCTGTTATATGTAGTTCAAGAATAAGATATAGGATTAAAAGGACTTGAGGATAGTCAAAGAGCGTGATGAAGGGGTAGAGATAGGGAAGAAAACGCAAGAAAGGATAGGAGAGAACGGGTATTGATTCTTCGCTGGCCAGGTGAAGAATAATTTTAACTCGTGCACGACGTGTTATGTGGCATTGAATTAAATAATAACAACGAAGAATAAAAATGCTCAAATAAACTGACCGAGCCGTATTTTTCTGCTTCCAGAGAGGTACGACACCGCATACGCCTGCGAGGGCAAGACCCTGTGGATCGAGTGCGGCGAGGGAAAGCTGATACACCTGATAAGGGCGAACTACGGGAGGTACTCGATAACGATATGCAACGAGCACGGCGACACCGACTGGAGCGTCAACTGCATGTCGCCAAAGTCTTTCCGGGTGCTGACCAACGAGTAAGTGTCCGCCATCCAGCCACCCCATTCCGAGCGTCGCCAAAGTCTTCCACCCCATCGCGAGCCCCGAACCGCATTCCGACAATCGATGGAATCCGCCAGCGTCGGGTCTCAGCCGTTAGGAAAAGGGTTCGAAAAAGGAAGGAGGACGTGCCTTCCTATCCTTAATGAGTCGAGGGGGCACCAATTAAAGGAGACGTCCGGCTCGGTCCGATCGAGGGTAGATCGCGCTTGTCGCCTCGTCCCAGGGGTTATCGAACGATCCGACTTTCCGCGGGATCCGTATCTTCCAGGCCTTTACGGCTGGCCATCGTGGATAGCCGGCGTGTTGCGTAGTAACGAGAAGCGCTTCCTGGGGCCGTATATATCGATCATAGTCTCTCGATGACCTTGGACGGGCCGATCAGCGGGATCTATCGCGAGGAATCGAGATCCGATCGTTGCGCCTCGAGTGGAGGCCCTCGGGTATGCGGAAACCGCGAGTGGATTTAATACGCGTCCTTCTCGCTAACTCGAAGCTCGTGGGGAAAATAAATATAAATCGATGCTCCATCGCGATGCCGAATGTAGTGGTATTCCTGAAATTTTAGTCGTCGCCGTTATCTTGTTTCGCGAAAAACGAGAGCAAACGAGAGTCTTTGTATGTTGCTCGCGCGCGATATTGGTTAATCGCGTATCGTTGGAGAAATTGGGAACTTCGAAGCAGTGAATTTTGTAGCTGGTCGAAAAAGAGTGATTCCTAGGACGTACGAATTGTATCCGGTGTAATATTCAAACAAATCGTTCGATCGATCGCGTTTGTATCGAGAATTCGCTTTCACGAAAACATCCAAGAGATCGTTGTACGAGCATCAACAAATCGTTCTATCATTCGCGCTAGTATCGAGAATTCGCTTTCACGGAAATCATAGGGCGTTCGAGTAATCGCGTTTGTATGGACTTGCAAGACCGAGCCGGACAGTATTTCTGTGTAGACGTGGACAGTAGTGTTTGTAGACGCAAGAGCTGCGGACAAAAATCGCGAGAAGTGGGTTGAAAGCGTGGGCGGTAACCAGGAGAAAACTGAGACCCGACCAGCGCGGCTTTCCTCTCATGGAACTAAAGTAAAAAAAAAAAAAAAAAAAAGACCGACGAGGTGGAAGAGGAAAAAGAACGTGCAGTAAGAAAAATGAGGGGGGAGGGGGTGGGGAGTGGACGACTTCACATGGTTCAGCGAACTGGCCAATTGCTAGACCATTGAAGAGCGTATTTCGCGGCGGATCAGGCCGATAGGAAGAGTCGCGAACTCAGCGATCGCTTCTCTATCCCGATCCGCGCGAAGATCCACTCTATTCCCTTCCATCTCCGTGTCTGAGTCTCCGAAAGCCACGTGCACGCACACGCACACTGATACACACACACGTGGATTACACGTAATGCCACTGGCACGGAAGACACGCGTGTCGAGGCGCGTTGCGCGCATACACGCGTACCACACGATCCACACCCCTCGAGATCCCTTATCCTGAAACACCCAATCTGAGGAAATATCCTCCGGATTTCTCTTTCCAGTTTCGTTTTCTTTTTTTGTTGCATTGCCCCGCGTAAAAGCTGGCGATGTCGAGAGCGGGTCGTACTCGCGATTCGAGAAGAGAGGGAAAAGGAAGGATACAGAAAGGGAGAGAGAGAGAGAGAGAGAGAGAGAGAGAGAGGTGGCGGGAAAAAAGAGAAAAGTTCGGTCTTAGCATCCAAAATTCTCGCAGCGCTTTAAGTTTGTACAGTTCCTCGGAGGGTAAATGGTAATTCGTCGATGAAAGTCGGAAGGTGCCTTTTTGGGATGAAAATAGAGTACGATGGTAATCTTCGAAGCTTCCTTTCCCCGCGCGGCGTAACGAGGGAAGCAGGGGAGAAAATCAGGTTCATTTTGATCATCCTTCGACGGGGAGACGATAAAAAGATTGGCCGTAATGTAAGTTCGTGGAGAGTATCTCGGGTAGGGAAAAATCAAAAAGTGTCGCGGCTGAAGTACGTTTTAGAAAAACGCATTTAAAGTTCGAGCACCGTCTCGGCCTTCTAAAGAACGGAAGAGGGATCCCGGAATAACTTACGGATTAACTTTAAGTGGAGAAGTTTCTAGCTGCCAATGTGATTTGATCCCACGGAAAAGGGAATATCTACCTTCGGTTTTTACGTGTGTACACTGCTCAGGAATCTCGACGCTTCGATACGGTATGAAACTAGCAGCCCTCGAATCGGCTTCTTTTTTCGCATCGATCGCCAAGTATCGCAAACCTCGACGATTACCTCTCTCCTCTTCTCTCTTACTTTCTCTTACGTTGTACCACCCTTTCATCTCTTCTCGAAGAGCCAGAACCTCACGGCGATTTTCTTGAAAATGCTCAGCTTCGCGAGGAAACTATTCAAAAAGCACCTGACAATATTAGAAAATTGGATTATTAGCTGATTTTATATTTACCTTTGAAACCAAGCTGCAATTTTACTTTCGACTATCTTCCCAGCTCTGATTCTCGATTATTGAAACGAGATCCAGCAATGCAAACTCAGGGATTTCAATCCTTATATTATAGTTCCAGACTTTCATCTGCGCGCTGTCGATTCGAATAATCATCGCGTTGATCCTTTCATTAAAATCGCCGTTCGACGCGCGAGCTCCTCTCGCAAGAACGCCTGAGAATCAACGCTTCGGCCCGATTTCTCTCTCGCGCGAGCTCCGCTCAAAGCGAGAGGAGAGCGATTCGACTTACGAGATATCGCAAACGACGCCGGATCACGAATCTGGCGACTGGCTCGGCGCTGAAGTCCTTAAGGGCGGGGTTAATCCAGGGGGAGATTTGTTTCGGGCTTAATTAAGAATCCGAGGAGACGCGCGAGTGCGTCTAGGGCCGCTTTCTTTTCTGTTCGTCCCCCCCTGTTAAACCACTCCACCACGTAACACACTCGTCATTGGCGCCTTCCTGGGGCACTAAAGGGCATCCAAGTCGAGGCGCGCTTCCCATTCCTAAGATTCACACGCATGTAAATACTCGCTTGGACAAGTGCTGGGTGCTTGGGTTCCTCCTTTGCTAACCCCACGTTCCTCTCAACACCGAGCGCAACCCTGATCCTGCTTCGACGCGATTAATATCGATCTTCTCCCAGCAGGTAACCTAGGCGACTTTCTTTTCCAAGGACTAATCAAAATGGAGCAAGGGTATCTTGACACAGACCTCGCCACGAGTAACGCTCGTTTCTCCCCTCGAGCCACATTAACACACCTTTTCCGCGAAATAACACGTTTCATGCTCGCATAATCGAAGGACTAACGAGGACGCTTAATCCCCCCTGCAGTCCTCCGTCGAGCACCACTCGACGCGCAGCGCGACGAGCTGGGCCACGGTGGCGCGCCGGATGAAAGCTTGAACCTCCACGCGAAATAATCGGCCTCGAATGCCGCCTATCGCCTCTGGTTTTTTTCCCTCACGCGCGATGTACACTGTAGACCTGCTGATTTGACCGCTCGTTTTAACTCTCTCACTACGAGCAATTGCTTTAATAGCCACCCACGTGTCTAGCCTCGTGTGCGAGCTACTATCGCGGACCACGCACAAATTGATTGCTCGCAGATCACGGGGATATATATAGGCTACCCACTTCCAACGAAATATACGATTCTGAGTCGCGCGATAAAACCTTCCCTACCGCTCGTGCCTCGTTAACTATCTTGAATAAAAAAAAAGGGGGGGGTAACGCGCGCTTTAAATTACGTGGTAACGATTTTAACAACGTAGCGAAAGGGTTTACGTAGCGAAACGTATTTATCAGCCAGCGTCAAAATCCACGCGAACAAGGCGCACGATGCTTTCACGCATGGAGTACGAAATCGAGGATTTTAGCAGCAGCATTCCAAGTACCGGAAGTATCCTACAAACTCTGAACGACCCTCAGAACCGGCGATAATTATCGATTACGATCGGTTTCGTCGCGATACTCCGGCGCCATTTTCCAGGGCACTACAGAGATCAAGCTGACTACTCGCGTCAAGACCTACACTAATAATAACATAAGCAGTTCCCTTAACACGTAGAGTACGAAACCACTTTCGAGCACCTGGAAGCGTTCCAAGAGCCGTGTTTTCCAAGTGCCGAAAGAATCGCATATTCCGACGAGCCTCGCGACCGACGATAATCGACACTTTCATCCGGATACTCTGTCGCCGGTTTCCAAGGGCCGCGAAGGGGATGGGATTCGCAACCGCCACGGGGGTCGAAATAAAACGAGGAATTCCCTTTGGCCGCGAGTCTCGGCCTAATCCCCCGCTCCAACCGCGGCGGGTCCATTATTCAGTAAGGGAAGACGTCAGAGGCATTCTGCGAATCGCCACTTTGTGCGGCCGGGAATTTTCGGGGCCGCGAAAGGTAGTTGGGAATTCCGTTTAGCCGCGCGTTGGAAACCAATCGCGGATTAACCGGACAAAGCGCGGCCGCCAAACGGCCGGGGCGCGTAAGGGCGGACTCGTAAGGGGTGCCTCGTCCGAGATTGCGATTTAAGTGGGGCTTTGACGGGACGATTAATGAAATTGAATGCCCGGCCGGGGCCGCGATTTGGGGAATTAATCGTTTGAGTGCCACGCAGCTTCCGTTTCACGGGGAAAAGTGCCGCGGCAACGCCCTACGCTGGGATGCGCCCATGTTGCGCCAACCGCCCCACCGCAGGAATTCGTCATGGTTTTGCTAAGCCAATACCTTCCTCTGCGCTCTGTAACGAGTCTTGCAAAGGGCGATCAGCTGGCCGGAATGCATTTCGTTTTGGAGAAGAGCGATGGGCGTTGATGCAAAATTGAGAGCACGGGCTTTCATCGCGGTTTTGATAAAGGAATCGCTTTCTTTTTTTGGGTAATGAGTATTACAGCGAGTTATCGATGTTTGTATTAGTTATTGGTGACACTTTATCAGCACAGTTTACTTATCAGTAGAGTGTACTGTGTTCTAAGGCAAGATTAGCGTTGAGTAACGAATGCCAATGTGGAATTAAGAGTATCGATGTACAATTGAAACGGTTCGTGCTGATCCAATATATTCCTTTATACCTCATAACGAGTTTTGCAGAGAGTGATTAATGAAATAAAATATACTTCATTTGAGAGCAATACTATTATTCGATAATAAGTACCAGTGTGGAATTAAGGGCATTGACATTCGCCATAGTGTTGCTAAACTACACCACAAGTTTTCTCCTCTATAATAATTCTTTTCAACTTCTCCTCAATTTCTTATCATGATAAGTAGTACAGAAAAAATTCTAGGGACAAAGTGTTACCAAATGATACATATCGACACAAAATTACGAGTATTGGGATTTTTCGCCGTGATCCAGAAAAGGCTTGGCACTCTTCGAACGTATTTTCGAATTTATTAGAGATCGACGTAGATTAAAAAAGGGCAGGGACAAAGATTCAACAATGAATAACAGTCTTCTAGCATATAACATATTCCTATGATATGCAGGATGAAATGATTTTTCTATACCCCTTGGTTTTGACCGTTGGATAATGTTAATGAGGGAAACTGGATTGAGGAGATAACGAGGAAAACGAGGCTCCTCGCGAGTTGCGGCCAACGCGTTCATTTGCTTCGGTTGGATTGTTATCGCGTTTCCACCATTTCCGCATACCCCGCCGACAAAGGGTACGCACCCTTATTCGCGCACGAACCTTATAGTCGGCTTTAGCTTCACGCGTACCCCTAACGCCTCGTGACTTTATTTCTCGCTTCATTTGCTCGAATCATTCAGCCGCCTAAACTGAAGAGATAACCTCGTCAACCGTGGGGCGTGAAACATTAGACGCATTTTGATTGTTTGAAAAATAATTCGTCATAGAAGAAAAAGGCGCGATGTTGAATATGATTTATTTAATAAAGAAAACAGGAGTAAACCCTCATTAATGCTGTACGTACAAGGGAAATCATTTTTAAAGGAACTCTTCGAACATAATACAGAATCTTTTCGAGAATAAGTTCTAAACATTTTCTCTCGCGCTTATCCTACGGAAATGAATAAATGACATCTTTAAATAATACAACAGGTACTCGATGACTAGGTAGAACCAATACACCATTGCTCAGAAAGATGGATCATAAAGGTTTCGTGGTTTCAAACGAGGAAGATGTTGCATATTGATTTACGGATGGTTAGTTTCATAAGTGCAACTTCCAAAATATCGCAGAGGCGTTCGATGCACAGACGTTATCCTCGTCGAACCGTAATTATGACATTTAAGCGTCGCGTTATCGGGGAGTTGATTGCGTTTGTAGGTGGGATCGCTATAACTAGTTATCGAGGCACGTAGGAGAGCGTTGTGAGAACAAATTAATGAACGGCTCTGTGCACGTGCAGAAGGGAGCACAAAGGAGACGGACCGCACCGTTTCGAGGCCGAGGATGGCGGCCCAAAGACCTAGGAAAAGGGTCATTGCCGCCTCGGATCTTCTTGGAAAGGATTCCTTCCTCGCCGTTGCGCAATCCTACTGTAATTATATTGCGCTAATAGCTACCCGATGATTCGACTCTCGTTAACCCGACCAAACGCCCGCCAGAAAGAAACTCCGGGATCCTAATGCTCCTTAATATCCGCCTTCCACGCAGCGGTGCTTTGACGGAAGTACGTGAAAATATGGTCCATGCGAGCAATGACTGTGTTATGTGCATCGAAATTATACGTGATAAAATAAGTTCTATGAAATATATACACATAGTTCATGTAATTAAAGATTGTTAATTTTTTATCGATTCGTAAAGTATACGGTATAGGGTTATGTATGGTGTAGCATACCGGGTCAATGACCGAGAGTTTGCTGACATATACGCACTTTTGTCGAAATTTTCACATTTCGCGTGAATTTTCGGGTATCGTTTATGTACACACGTACATATATATTATAACATTACTATCATTTATATCATACTTTATACATATATAATATCATCATTGTTCGCAAAGACCACTAAATGTCCGTTTGATTTTTACATTTTACATTTTTTTGACCTTAAGTCTAAAATGAATATATATCCATCAATGTGCTACAGAACCACAACCGTAAGAAACACATAGTGCATGGTTGAAAGTACATACCTGAAAAAGCCCTTTATCTCCGTAGACTTTGTAATAAGAATTTTCAAATCAAAATAATACTCTATGTTTCGAGATCGAAGTAAATGGGGCACGATGAGGAATAAAATAAATATACCCACGAGCCAACACTCGGTTAAAGTACATTGTATTCGTTTGGCAAATGGCAAAGTCCATTGCGCTTACATTGCCTTTCTTTTCCTTTTCTCTCCCTTTTTTTTTGAACATTTCATTATCCCTCATCCTTCATCATCCACCTGACCATGATCCACTCCCCCTCTGGCGCGGCTTTAAATCCGATTTTTACAATCCACGTTTCAAATAAATAACAATGGCAGCTCCCTTTGCCGGATCATAATTCCCGCGAAGAGCTTAAATGTCGAATATGAAATTCCGCGCTGAGGGAATGCTCCCAGGAATTCGCGCGGGGGCCGACTTTCGGAAAATTAAATTCGCTTTTTGACGTTGAAGAATTAATCGAAGCGTAATACGGGATGAACTTTTATATCAGGGAGGGCATTTATATCCCGGATTCCTGTTATTCCAGAATCGAACGTTTCCGCGTCTCCGTGCGCAGCCGTCGATTAATAATGAACCGTAAAAAGAAGGAATGGAATTAGGGAGAAAACAGGGAGGAAGGCAGGAGGGGGAGGAGGGGAGGGGGCAGGATGCGCCAGTACGCAGTGGATCGATCCGACGTGGGTGTATTAAACGATTTTGCGATTCGTCATCGTGCGCGTCGGGCGGGGAAATTAACCGCGATAAAGAAACACGAGGAGAATGTAATTTCGTGTCGCAATTAAGGAAGCTCGGAGGGGAAACAATTACGGCGTTCGGCTCTCAGTATCGTCCGGCGCTTTATCGGGGCTGTCGTGTTTATCAAAACGCGCCAACTTTCCTTTCGCCCCGTCGATAAATAAGTTTCTGTCTCCCTGGAAGGGGCCCGGCTAACTGCTAATGAAATGATCAGGGCGCGCACCTTCCAGGAGCCAGGGCGAAAGTTCCGAGTTCGTGTTTATCCTCCATCTTTACCCCGGAATTTCTTTTTAACCGGAGCAGGGCCCTCCCTCCTCCTCTTAGAGCCCTCCCGCGATCGGGCGTATCGGCGTACTCACTTCTTCGGCGCGATAACGGCGTATAAATGACGACGCGAATTAACGAAAGTGGCTTAATTCGGAGGGTCGAGGAAAATTGCGACCTCGACGGGGGAGGATCCTCGATTCTTTTCCACGAGGCTACGGTGTTTGCCATCGAGAAGAGCGTCTCCGCCTTTGGAAAGTCCTCGAGGAATATAGGATGTATCTATCGTACGAGATACCATGAAGAACGCGATACGGAATTAAAGACAAATTTTACACGAAAATTTGCTGTTAGTATTATTGCTTTTGGAAAAAGTTTTACTATTTCTATATTTATTCGTTTAAAAAGCGTTACTATTACTCTCACCGATATTTATTCATTTGGATAGAGTTGAAGGTTAAGAAGGGTGTTTTTTGTAGTCTCGCGTGTTTTCCCCAGAATTTATTTAACGAGAGAGGGTTGAGCATGGCGAAACTTTGCCTCGAGGAAAATAGTACGTTTCTTACAGCTCCTCGCTCGGTCGTTTCCATCCGTTACGATGGCGCTCGCGCAAAGAAAGACGCCGATTGGGTTAAGGGTCGATCGTAAAGGGTCCGAGCTTCCGAAAGTCCAGAATCGCGTAGCAATAATACCGGGGTTAAAGCCTCGTGCTGGAATTAACATAGTCCCGCCGACTTGGCGGATATTCCTTGGTCTAATCCCGGCCAAATGAAATTCATCGGTGATTCCATTACGCGGAATAATCCACGGCGTATCGTTCGATCGGAAGTCGGGACTTTTGCCCTCCTCCGCCCCCCTGGGGTCCTTATTTTTTGTCCCGGCCTCCAATCCCGGTCTCCTCCCTTCCGTATTTAACTTAACCCAATTACAATCGCGCAAATTCCGCCGATAATCGTATTAGACGAAATTAGCCCGGCACGATCGCAGGGTACCGGCGGCGTTCGCGGCCGTCTGCGAAGTTTCTGCGGTTACTTTTTGCCTCTCCTATTCCACCCCTCTCTGCCCCCTCCAGGCCTTTTCGTTTCTTTTGCACGGCCGCGAATAAAGTCCCGGATTTTTCATCGCGAAGATTCTGGCCTCGAATCGTTGCCCATCGTCCGCGAGTCTTCTTCGCCCCGCAATCTGGCCACTTGGAAACTCAGGCCAGCTAACGACCATGGTAATTTATGCGCGGAATGAAATTAACTCTTGAAATTGCTAGATCCTTCATAGTGGGAACTTTGGGAGATATTCGGATCGTAGGCGTCGGTTTTATACGCTCCGCGTGGCGTCGTTTTGTTTATCGCCTATGGGGGTGGATTCCTTGGACTTGGGATAAGCGGGGTTAGGTAGTATCCTCTGCGTCTACGACAGAGTGCGAGAGACGTGATAGGAGGATGGGGTTAAAGGTAGAGAGCGCGTGTGTATCGTTCACGGATGATAAAGCTTGCTTGTTGGATGATTTGTTGGTATGTCGAAGAACTTGGAGAATATAATTGCTTTGTCGAAGAACTTGGAGAATATAATTGATCGCGCGCGTTAGCGTGTATTTAGAATTTGGAAGTATTATTTATGATACGCGTTATTGGAACTTGAATTTGGAGGTAAGGGGTTGAAATTGATATAGGATAAAGTCGCTTAGTTTTTCCATCTGTTTTTTAAGTCGCCGGATCCTTCGTTTGTGGAATTACTTTCTACGTAAATTTATCCGCAGTTTTCCAGGTTAAAATCGCACTTGAACTTCGGTCGAAGGGTTTTAATAATCGATGTTATAGTTTCTCGAACACGCGGACGTTTACTCTACCTTCGCCCCAGATCGATCCTCCGATCCTTTGTTCGTCAACCATCTTCCGCGCGCGGTTTAAATGATAGGGGCATTAGCTCGAAATAGTCTTTAAACCCGTATATCTTCGCTCGTGGATTTCGAGGTACAGTAAACAAACGAACGTCGCTTTCCCGTCCCGCTCCTTGAATTTACGCCAACGATCGACCCAATTTTCCAGCCATCGGTTCCTCGACACTCTCCACGATTATACCGTACTACTTAAGTCCCACCAGCTAATGCGTCTCTCCTTGAGCATTCGGGGCAGCAGTTCGCGCACCAGATTCCCCCAAGTATATACATATATCCGTGCACATCGAAGAAATCTATGCGCGCAGGCATATCGAGAAATAACAATTAAAAAATCAATACCGAGAATAATTAAAAACTGTTCACGATCCACCTTCTGAGCAATCGTACACAAGTGATTCCTACTCACCGCAGGTCACTACTTAAATACCTCATTTATACGTTTCCGTAGGCTCAAACGTGGAAAAAGATTAACTACTGCCGACTGGAGCAGCAATCGAACAGATATAGTTTAGATTAAAGAGACGTAGTCGCGCACGAACGTACTTATACGCCCTCGAAGTTCTTCCGACAAAACTCGTTTAATCCCCGCGGCAGATTAAGAGAGGAAGAGACTTGGGTCGAGGGTGGGGACGAAGAGATAGAGATAGATAGAGAGGGAATGAGCGAGAGATTAAGAAGGATAGACAGGGAGAAAGAGGACTCACGGTTAGGTACTTAAAAGTATTCCAATCACGGGCACGCGGCGGAAGTCCGGTGAATATATTTCGTCGCCCTGGCGGAAGCGGATTGGCGGCCCGCGAGACGCACGGCCCCGGGGTGGAATTTGAATCGGGGCGGGAAAAGGGGGGCATGCTCGGAAAAGAATCGCAGCCCCATTTGGAATTCGGAGGAACGCCCCTGAATGGCGAGCCTCCGCGATACCCTTGCTCCATCTTGACACACAACTGCATGCACGATAATGTATTGGGTTGTTCGGAAAGTCATTTCGTTTTGTTTTTGGTTTTTCCCCAACCAAAAACTACTGTGCAGAATTAATAGAACTTTTTCACACACAAGCCTTGCAATATCAGCTCTCAAGACATATAATGGTTATGCGGCTTAAGTGTGAAGTTGGTTTCGAAAAA
>JBCFXI010001697.1:0-38648 GCA_038496175.1 Ampulex compressa
TATATATATATATAATATATTGGAATAGTAACAGATCGCATCCTCGAAGTGAGTACGACATTATGCTTGCGATGGACCACAAAACATTAATGCATAACAAGTATTAATTTTTCTCCGTAACTGACTCCTTTATTTATTACACGCAAATTACTAGAATATCCTCGTTTCCAGAAAGATTGCGGAGGGTTGGGAAAAGTTTGCAGGTGTGGGTGCATCGACGGTGAGGCCCCTCGATGACCCAGGAGGGAATCGATGCTCTCGATACGATAAAACCACCCCTAGAAATTTCTTTTTTTTTCTTCTTTCCACCCTCGTTGGGCTTCACGTGCACGTGGATAAGTACAGAAATATCCACGGGCGTCGACACCTTGGTGGAGATTAATCAGAGCGGATAGGATAGAATAAGGGATTTCAACCGATACGCGGGAGTTCTCTCCTCTTTTTCCACCTTGGAAAATTCTTTGAAGACTCCTGAAACTTGGAAAGTTCCTAAAAATTTCTGGATGGTCCTAAGATTTTCCGAAGCGTACTTGGAATTATAGAAAATTATTTTAAGAAAGCGAAGTACTTTCGAACGGTCGGATTCTTTAATTTAAGATATGCTATCCATAGGAAAAAGGGCGAAGATAATAATTCCTCCATTAATTCTTGGAAAACTCTTTGAATATTTCTGAAGTATTTTGGGACCTTTTCAGAATCGCGGATTACATACAAAATTTGTAATCCTTTCACATTCTTGAGAAATCATTTGAATAACAATAAATAAAGTACATAGCCTTGTAAATAATCAGAAATAAGTTTCTAAAGACAGAGGAGATATATCATATATACCATATATATAATATTGGTAGGGATTAGCATTACCCTTGACGTTCGATGCTCCACTGTAGCCCCGTGGATTATAGAAACCTATCTGATAAAGCAAAGACCGACGAAACATCGTTGGCAAGCGCAAACGATACGGAAGCACTAGTACAGAAGTTTGTAACATCCGTCTTTAACCCTTTGAATGCTATGGGCGTATATATACGTCTGGCGAAAGCTATCGATGTTGAATATGCACGCAAACGCATGCCTGGCGAAGGCTCAGGTTGTTTATTATGATCTCATACGTACGTTTAGCAATTGATTTTATCGTACATATCCAATACTCGCAAAAACTACAGTTGTGATTGTTGGATTAACACATTGTAATGTTACGCTTATGGCGCATGTCATTTTTATATTATCATTTGCGTCTGTTGATACCTTAAAAATGTGCAGCTATTTTAAAGAATTCGTTACGTGAGACGACAGTGGCTTGGATGAAACGTCGGATTTGGGCGAGGATTACAATGATAAAATACGAATGACACATAAATATATCGCACCGTCATTCTATTTGGAAGATAAAAAATAGCATAAGTAACGAGATAATTGGATATAGAAGAAAAGATGAAGGACGAAGAATGATTAGTACGTCTACAGATGAGGAGAATAATTCGAATTCCAATTTCGAGGAACACTACGCAGTCGCAGTCAACCCTTTCGGTACGAGCGTCGATTATATCCGGCATCCATGTGATGATATGTATTATTCTGTATATAATTTTGTATATAATCTTATATAAGTGCTATTTATATGATTGATAGAATTCTATATAGATATCTTTTAATATTAAGGCTATAAATAACACTTGTTAGAAGAAACATTGAAACAAATGTCAAAGCAGCCAGTAGACGAGGAATAAGGGGGGTCATGCACATGCGAAGGAGAGCACATGCGACGAGATCCAAAGACGTAAAGAGAACCCGAAGAATATCGGCCTAAGGTAGTTTTTATTGCTGCTCTTATTGTAATGCTCAATGGAAGAATTTTTATTCGGTCCAAGAGCAAAGCGATACTTTTATCAATGAAAATGATGTTTCGACTCACATGTGGAGTCCTTTTCAAGCTCCGACGAGAAAAGACTTAAAATTAATGATTTGGCGAGATAAGTAAGAGTAAACGTGGTAAGAATTACGGAGAAAACCTATCTATGTTAATTAATGTCGTATAATACACTTATTGTGTATAATAAATTGTATATAATTAATTAATGTCATATAATACACTTATTGTGAGTGGTTCGAACACACAGACTTGAGATAAACTTTCTTCTCGAGCTAGAACCGAAAATCGTCTATGATCGAGCAAAGGGCCGAAATTTAAATTAATAGACAGCTACTTACATAAATTAATTGTGTGTGTTACTATTGTCTGTTTCTATATAGATTAAGGTAACAGTGAGAAGAAACATGGTGGTCCTGAGGAGAGAGTTTTTGAGGGTCTAGAAAAAAAGGGGAGGGTGGAAAGGTTTAAACCTTTCACAGTATGGTAAAATGACGAATTCTAGTCCAAAAAGTGTCTAGTTTTTGTATGTTTGCAAACACTTCGGCATGTAATAAAAAATATTAAAAAACTACTAGTTTTGTGTTGCATTCTCTGTGCTACCGTATTTGTCACGGGATAAAATGTATATTTAGTTATGTTATTATTATATTTAATTGTATATTCTGTATATTTGTTATAATT
The DNA here is from genome assembly GCA_038496175.1 of Ampulex compressa. Classification (NCBI taxonomy): domain Eukaryota; kingdom Metazoa; phylum Arthropoda; class Insecta; order Hymenoptera; family Ampulicidae; genus Ampulex; species Ampulex compressa. The sequence goes on from JBCFXI010001697.1 coordinate 2,555, forward strand.
GTATATTTAGTTATGGATGATGGTGACTCCACGTGTGAGTCGAAACGTCGCTTTTATTAATAAAAGTATCGCTTTGCTCTTGAACCGAATAAAAATTCTTCTTCTCGCCGGAAGAACATTGAGGAAAGCAAAGAAGGAGAGGATATCTCATGACGAATATCATTTGTCAGGGGGGTCGAGTGTGGTGCGCGGGAAATTTGAACGGTGCTCAGTGTGTTTGCTCGGCACAGGGATTTATATTGCGCCGAATGCAGGATGCAAATAATCTGTCGTAATAATAATGCAGCATTTGAGGCGGACGGCTGCGTCGTGCGTTGTAAAATAATGTATACAAGGCGTATAGGAATTTTGACTGTCCTAGGCCCTTGGACGTATGAAAGTGTGTGTGTATGTGTGTGTGGAAGAATGCACGACTAGGGCACTGTCTAGTGCACTGCGAGGACAGTCGAATGTGAGCAGTCTAGTAGTTTGAAAAAAATTGTCGAATTTTAGGAGTAAAGTTTTTGTTAGAGAATTTGGTGGAGAGTTATAAAAGTACGACGACCACTTCTATACTAAACCTCGATTCTGATCTGTCAACGATAGTTTCAATAGTCGCTGTATACATTTCAACCTTTTTAATAAACCATATTTTGACCAACACCATTTTACTAGATAATTTTTTCCACTACACAACTACCATACAGCTTTTTCCAATGCAATAATCAAAAATATAAATTAAAAAAAGATCTACTAATATAATATATATAAAGAAAAAAAATTGAACAACTTGAAATTCTCTCCAGCCTCTTTCAAACAGTGACAAATAATCCCAAAAAAAATGCAAACAGCTTGTACCATTGATATATTAATCGACCGATAATAAATATAAAAGTATAGAAAGATGGTGAGCCAATTATCAGGAGCACTCATTCAATGGTAAAAGAATTATTTTGAAAAATCCAAGCCGGCTTACACCCTCGAGAAATTAATCTGACGATAATAAAAAAATATACAAGCCGTGAAAACAACTGGAGCGTGAAGTCGAGCGATAGAAGAGGGCTGGCATCTCTTTTTTTTTTCCACTATTATTAGCCCGGTTATTTATAACATATACCCCAGGAGAAACCTGTGTGCTTTGTAATAATCGCACCTCGTGCCTCGAGGAGCTTATTTTTAACCCTCGTTTTTAAAGGAAAGATCCGCTCCTTCGTCGGCTCGATCGGCCGTAACCAAGGGGTGGAAGCGAGAGGGTCGAAAAAGGGGGGAGGGTGGATGAGCGAGGGTGTAACGCGGTTGTTCGGTCGATATTTGCCAGGGGTGAGCGGCCTGCACGGCCATCCGCACGAAGCGCCTTCGGACGGCCCCCTGTGCTCAAAAGACAAGCGGCAGACTCAAAGAGGAATTGAAGTCGAAGATGAATGTGCTCTGATAGTCACGAAATACTGTAGGAGCATTGGCTATAAAATATTGTGAGCGTTTTAAAGGAATTCAATGAGAGTACATGGTGATTCTGCGCGCGGGTGATTATGAACGCGGTTTGCCATACCTGTTTTTTAATTACAAAAAGCAACTTAACGGATATAATGCAAAATACAAGATAAATTCTTTTAATCTAAAATTTTTGAAAAATTTTTTTAACATCTTTTACTTAAACCACTTTCATAGTTACCACATATAAATATGTAATGATGAAAACTTATAGAGTAGTATACGTATACGCTTACTAGTCGGTGTATGCGTTTATCTGAAATGTTATCATAGTATCAACTCAATGTGAAAATGTTGATTATTCTTAGGAAATATAACGACTTAATAGAGGACGTGTTCACTAGTTACGGTTCATTGGTTGTGAATACTGAACAAAGTTATTTTACAAATAGAATTAATGAGGTTAGGATTTCCTTACTAAGATTTTACGAAATAGTATCGGAGTATACTAACTAATAACTGTGTGCACTGCTGAGTTGACGCTTTTGCTATTACATACAGATGGAACAATTTTTAAGACAATCTACTGTATTTGAAGGGTAAAGGGATGGTTTAAAAAAAAAATTAAAATTAAAAATAAATGTGTAGTGTTCAACGTATGGATGTTTGTAGCTATCATGTAAAGATGAAAGGAGCCTTCAAACAACCACATACTCTCAAAAGACAACGCGGAGAATAGTTTCAAATTTAATTCAAGATGGAATACAAAATACTTAGTATTTTCGATAAATATAGAAGTTCGTAATGATTATTGTAAAATGCCTATTGCAAAAAAAGGAAATAATTGAGAAAGAATTGGAATTGCCAAAAATCCTATAAAAACAATTACAAGGTATTATGAGTGCTTCAGGTAAAATTTATAAACTGTATATGGTTTATGCAAAAATAAAGAAAGCTCTAAAATAATTCTGTGTTATAAAGAACATATAAATATGTAGCAAAAAGATATAAAGCAAATAAAGTTGAAAGTAAATAAAAATGTTAAAAATAGTAACAAGATATTATAATTGTTATGTATTGAGAATATCCTTTTGTCGATCGAGTGATTATAGCGAACATTTATTCAACGGAAAACAATGAAAAATGTAATGTAGAATTATAGAAAATTCTGGGATTTAATTTTTCCATTAAATATTTAGAGGGGGGAAACAGGAAAAGGGAATGACGTAAAGGGATGAGGGAAGGGTCCAAAAATCGACTTCTCATCCTTCTGGAAGATAGTGAGTTCTCCCCTGGGTTTCCAATTAAAACGGAGGGTTGAACAACCCCACGTTGGCCCCCGCATTTTTCTACATAGTGAAGGGTGCGCAACCCCCCTTATATGCACGTGACCCCACCACGCGGTATCCACACTCTCCAAACATTTCTGCACACGAGTTATCGATCCTTGGTTTTCCAATCGCGTTTTAAAGCAAGTAACAAAACAATATTAATTAAGAAAATAAATCTCTGCTAAAATAAACGTATGGTGTGCAATAAATACATTTTTTCCTCCAATCATTTATATTATTTCCAAAACGTTATGGAATTATTTGTGAAATTACAGAGAAATCGTTTTTTTTATGGCTATTCTCGATTGACAGAATGTAAACAGTACGGGTTAAGAAGATAGACGTCTGATAAAATAAATAAAAGTCTTGCTATAAATAAATACACAATTAATCGACTTCAAGACTAATTTCATTTCTATGGGATATTCAATATTTTAAATAATCGATATTTTACAACTGATTAGACTTTATGGTAAGTAAAACTATTGGTTATCGATATAAGTCTCTTATAAGATGAGATTAATAATACAGACGCGTTGTTTAGTATATAAAAATGTAATTAATTCATCTTCTTGATCTTCACATAATAATCGTCACTTATTACCATCCGCGGCAATGTTTATTTATCGTCAAGTGCAATATATTATAATATCCTCTGAACTTTAACGTTGGTTGCATATTTAAAGCTGTAATGCAAATGGGTTAATCAACTTCGATCATTCCATAGAGACCAATTTAATTTGTAACATATTTCAAACATTTCTAAGTAACAACTTTTGAAAATAATCACAATTTATAAAAGGAGAAACAGTCTTAATCATCATCAAAAATGTTTAAAGAAATAAACAGAAGATTCGTTTAGCAAATAAAAATCCCACATAATCAAATTTGATTAATCCTTCGATTTTAAAGTAATTTGTAAAATGTCTTAAACAATCAGTCTTTTGTAATGAGTCAAAACTTCCAGATAACTAAACCACTAATTATCAAGACAAACATTTGATAAAATTTGATAAAAAATTCTGCCCAACAAATAAACATCTAATTAATCGATTCTTCTCGAGATTTTAAGCATGAATCAAGAGTGCATTCACATCCTGGAATATTTTCAAAGTCTTAAGAGCGATTTGAATATTTCCACAGTGATTTTCAGTTGCACTAACCTGCCAGCCCTGAAGAAGGAGGCTCCTGTCGACTGTCCTGAGCCACATCACTGCATCACCAGCCTGAAAGTCCCTTAATCGCGTGCATTTCCTGTGGAGGAAGACGCCGAGGCACTTCAGCAGCTCAGAAGTCGAGGCCTGAATCACGGTTTTTCTCGGTCCAGGGGGCAGGGGTTTGTGGGCCAACTTCTCACATGTTGGATTGTGGGTGCTGTGATTGTTGTTAGACGCCCGTGGCTTTGTCTAATCAGTTAACAATTAAATTATTCTTCTTCCGAAGTAAATTATTTTTCTGACATAGAAAAAACTTCATAGCTTTAATTAAGATAAATAGTGATGTTTTCAATCATCCCATTCTATGGTTAAATTATTTTTCTAACAAGCAGAAATTTGACCGTTTTAATCGACATTGAAAATCATGGGTTAAGATAGCTGAATTTACCGTTGGATTATTTTTTCAACGTGGAAGCAAATTCTACCTTTAATTATAGGAAGAAAAATGATTTCTTTGCATTTGATGTCCTTGAGACGCTATTTTTGTTATTAAAATAATCATGCTGGAAAGTGATTTCTTACGTTTGTGAGTGAAAGAAAATAGCATAGGCGATCGATGTGTGGTTTCGATCGCCTCGGAGGTTAATGAACCTTACGTTCTTCGGTCTTTACGTCGTACTTATACATTATCTACCATCACAAATCCATGATTATCAAGAATTCTTTTCCTCAACATCAAAACATCATAACACAGCTCTTAAAAGAGAACGAATAATTCCTCAAAATTTTAGGTAACAATCTATCTAATTCTCATTATTATCAGTGTCCTCAAGAACTGATAAAATAATTGAAATGTTCACATGCAATTATGATTATCATCGCTTTATCATAATCATCCGTAGCCGTACTCCCCGGTTATTTTAGTTTCCAATACCACCTTCCCCTGTCTCAGTCAAAGGTTTAAGTAGGTGATGGACAAAAACGATAAATGCTCAACGCCTCGTATTCGAGCCTTGTTGGATAAACAGAGACGGATCGGGGTTTGCTATAGCGAAGCCGAACGTTATTGTCTTATAGATATTTCTTATGCGTTCTGGTAATTCATGGAATTTAGGTCCGTGCCTATCGGTTATAGATTTTCGTTTGAAATCTTCCAATAAGGCAAGAGAGAGACTTAAGGCCTCCTCTTCTTATCCCTCTCGAATAATATTAACCCAACGATGATGTGTGTGAAGGATTTTTTTGGGTATGGCTCTTTTAACGTATAGTGAGGAGCGTTTCTCGCTGCACTGGCAAGTCAGACAACCTCTTCGAGTGCGCATAAGAGCGAGCTCGACAGATATTGCCTCCCCGAGAGTACAGAGAACTCGCGTCCGTGCACTAATAGGTCGGAAATCGTTGGGGAAAACACACGAACGTGAATTCAGCTAAGATCTCGTCCCTGAGAATATGTAGGAGTTAGAGTCGCGAAAAGGATTTAGGAATTCGTTCTGAAATAAAGAAAAAAAAATGAGTGCTGTGGGAATAATTTTCCGCGGAGTTGCAATAATACTCGGTATCCGGCGGTTTTGCTCTGTCGATCTGATTTGACTCTGAATTTATTACCCTCGTACGGACCAGCAAGAATTTCGAAAATTAAGTAAGAACAGTATCGTATTGCGATTTGTACACACGACTCTTCGATTTGAAGCGCCCGTTATAGCCGCGGATACCAGCGATTTTACTCGATACTCCAAAGTCGGTTTGACTCGGCTATCCGTCGTTTATCGTCTACTAATTTTCCAAGACTTTTATATCCGACGTGTGACCTGAATTGCAAGTTCTATTCGAAATCTCAGTAGCTCTACATATTAAACGCTGCCGATTCAATTCACTACCGAAAACCGAATACCGATCTCTGGATCGATCCTTTGTTCCTTCGCTCGATGCCGAAAAACGAAATAGGAGCAGCGCATGCGCATTGGCCTTTTCTGTTTCCTAGGAGGGATATTCTCCTTGCGGCTCACCGACATAGGTGGGTTCTACGAATGTGTCGTGCCGTGGGATAGGAGATTTGTACGTATGTAGCTGTACAGGCTATAATGTACGATTACACACACATCATCACATTAATGCAATGGTTAATATAAGTAATACAAACGAGTATACAACTATATATCGCATAATAGGAGCAAAAGAAATGATTTAATAGTATAATAATATAAATTTGTCGATGGCCAATAATATTAATCGTATTAAGATAACCATTTATATTACATTTATTCTATAATTAAGTTGTATGACGATAACGTAATTGCATACGAAGTAATGTAAATAATGCGGACGACTAAATATTATTAAATAATATTGTAATAAATTGAATACAAACGATTATGTTAACGTCGTTCCGTTTTTTGATGGCCAACAATTATACCAGATCTGTTATTAACATATACATTAATAAACATACCTGAGGCGTCTGTATATTCTTGTTCTTGTCGACGATCGGTATATTGTCAAGGGGCTGCCTGAAGGCGATGTTCTTGTTCTTGTTGTCGAGCTTCTTTTTATTATTATTAGTGGTGCTGAATCGCTTCCACGACAGTGCATTGATGAACAACGAATGCTTTTTGAGATTCTTCTCGAGGGCATTCTTCTCGGATATTATTCTGGCGCTGTCGTTGTTGTTTAGTCCAATATTATTGTTTTGCATTGTATTATTGTTCGCAGCACCGGCTGGGCCGACTGTGGCCACGCTGCTCTTGTTCTCACGATTTTTAGCATTGTTCAGTTGCTCGTAATTAAAGTTGTTCAGGGTAAAATCGCCCGTGTGCTGATGAGCAGTTGTCGGATAACCACGTCTCTCCCGCGGACTGAAAGAAAGGACAGTACCCATGGCGCCTCGATGCTCCGATTGGCCCTGGCGATTTAAATTTGGCCCTGGAGGCCCTGGATTATGTCCTGGCTGTCCTGGATTCTGTCCTGGATTCTGCCCTGGTTGCCCTGGATTCTGTCCTGGTTGTCCCGGATTTTGTCCTGGATTATGCCCTGGGTTCTGACCTGAATTTTGTCCTGGACTGTTTCCTGGATTATTTCCTGGATTATGTTCTGGGTTTTGTCCTGGATTATTTCCTGGGTTATGTCCTGGATTGTGCCCTGGATTATGTCCTGGGTTGTGTCCTGGGTTGTGTCCTGGGTTGTGTCCTGGATTGTGTCCTGGATTGTGTCCTGGATTGTGTCCTGGGTTATGTCCTGGATTATGACCTGGATTGTGTCCTAGATTGTGACCTGGATTATGACCTGGGTTGTGACCTGGATTATGACCTGAATTATGACCCGGATTGTCCGCCTGATGTCCTGAATTCTCGGTGTCCTCGTTATTACTCCCCTGATTCCCCGTATTTATCCCCTGCTGTCCCTGAGCGATCGAATCCTGCCCCCGATACGCCTGTCCTTGTGTCCTGTTTCCAGGATTCTGTACCTGAAGAAAAGTATTTTCCACCTTACAATTCAGACGATGAGAAATCTTTTTCCGATATACCTGATCTTTTTGTAAACCTACCTGGTGACCAGGATTTTGCACCTGTTCCCCTGGATTGGCAGTCTGTCGACTTTGGTGTACTTGACTCGGATTCTCCGGATTTTCTGTCTGACGGATTTGGTGCGGCTGGTTCAAATTCTGATGTCCCGGATTATCTATTTGACATACACGCTGAGGTTGATTCAGATTCAATTGACGAGGCTGATTCGAAGTTTGTTGCTCCGCCTTCTCAACCTGCCTCGACTGGCAAAGCTGACCCAATTTTTGCTGCCCAAGGTTCTCAGCCTGTCTCAATTGGGAAGTTTGACTCAATGCCTGTCGTCCTGGATTATCGATCTGTCTCGATTGATGAGGCTGATCCCCCCTCTGGTATCCCGTATTCTCGCCCTGTCTCGATTGATAAGATTGATTCAAACTTTGTCGTCCTGAGTTATCGACTTGCCTCGATTGCGGAAGTTGACTCAGGCTCAGGCTTTCCTGGCCTGGATTTTCTCCCAGCAGATCCTTCTGATGTGCCCCTGGTGGTGCACCGTGCGGATTAGGATTCGTTGCCCTCTGCGTAGGCGGTGGCGGTGGCGGTCGAGGAACCGAGGAATCCCCCGAGGGTCCCGTCAGTGGGGTCGCATCCCCCGGCTCGATGGCCTCCTCCACGACGGGACCCACGACCTCGCTCAGCCGACCTCCCAGCCTGCTGACTTCTTACCTCGATCCGGTGGACAGAAACGCACCCCCTCCTCGCTCAACTAATGGCTACCACCCTCGAGCAGCCTAGGTTTGAACCTCAGTCTGGATCGGTGCGATTGAAACTCGAGGCTTGGCACGAGGATTTGTGACTTTAAGAGGTCTTCGAGGCTCGATCGCACGATGGATATTCCTTCTTCGTTTAATTTAAGGGCTGAATCACGGCTACGGTAAGAAGATTGGACCCACGATCTCGCTCGGTTGACCTCCCAGACTTCTTACTTCGTGACACGGTGGGCAGAACCGCACCCTCTCCTTGTCCAACCAATGGCTACCGCACTCAGGATGAATCTCTCGATTTATATCGGTGCGATATCAATTTGAGGATAGTTTTTTAAGTATTTTTCTTTTTTTTATCGTAATTTATGTTTTAAATGTGAAGATTGTGGACAGGCTTGAATGCCTTCTCGATGAGGTCGAGGATTCTTTTTTTTAATACGAGGGCCGAGTAATGTGAGAAAAATTTGTGGCTGGAAAACTGGGCTTCCTCTTTCGATTTGTCAAGCCTCAGGTCGTTTGGTTTCTTCTTTTAATTTAAAGGCTGGATAAAATACTAATTATTCAATCCTGGGGAAATCGACTTCTTCTTCGGATATTCGAGGTATTCGGTAATAGCTGGATGACGGGAAGATGAAGCTCTCCTTTGATATTTCTTCGAAGTGAGTTCTGAAGAAACTGGTGGATTATTCGAAAGATCAAGCTCGTATGATCTATTGGATTTCGTAGATTCAGATTCACTTTGGAGGCACTTTTATCCGATAATACTGATTTATATCGATGCCACCGCGTTGTGAGGATTTACGCACGACTTTCTACGAGCGTAGGCACTTAAATCCCCTCGAGGCTTTCTATGAATGTTGCTTTTTATTAAATTTATTCAGACCAGTAAATGCACTTTAATCTTTACACCGGGCACTTGTTTTAAATATCCAGTTTGTTAGACTTTAACACCCTTAATGACTCACTCGAGGTTTTTAATCTACACTACTGGAAATATTTTTTTTTTTGCTTTTGACGAGTGCAATTGATGAGCCTTGGTGCACTCTTATCCGCACTTTTTTCTACACTTTTTTTCTGTATATTTTCTAATACTTCTAGTTGAATCAAAGAGAAGTCTCAAGGAGAATCGAGAATCCTCGGAGAAACCTGACTGTTCTAATCACTACAAATCAAATTCCTCGAAATTCTTTCCCTCAATTTTCGACGAGTCCAATCAACGCACCTTCTACTATGCTTTTCGAGTCTCTCAGAGAATCGAATATTCTTGAAAAATCCCCACTGTTCAAACCGTCGCAATTGTAAATGATGCACTCTTGCAGCACCGTTCTTTTCAATTTGTATGCACTTTCCTCTGCACTCTCTCAAGCGTTTTTATGCAAATCGAGGGTAGCTGGCGCTTGAAACATAAACGATTGTCAGCGGTTGAGAAGTGCTTTAATAGCTAAAAATCGAGTTTCTTCAATTCTTTACAAGCTTTCAACGAGTCCAATCAATGCACCTTGCTGCACTTTTATCCGCACTTCTTTTTCTACACCTTTTTTTTTACAGACTTTCGAATATTTTGAGTCAAACTAAAAAGGCGCCTCGAAGATCGAGCATTTGTCGGGGTTCAGGAGCTTTCCAACCGTTGCACATTGACCTTTTCAAAATTTCCCGGAGGTAACTCTGGATCAGAGGCTTTTCGGGCTTCACTTCGGATTCCCGTGGGAGTGTTACGTCGGAAAATGTCCGCGGTGGATGGAAAAGATGTCGGTACTCAAGCGCAAAATGGCGAACGATCGATGCCTCCGCCGCCCAGTGCGAAGGAAAACACGGATTGCACCTGCACACGATGCACCCCTATCGAGATGCAACAGCAAGATCTTCCTCTCGAAATCCTCCTCTCTAAATTCTACTCCTCCTTTTTGATTATCTCGAAATTCCTCCGAATCTCTATGCTTCTGAATTTATTTCCGCCGATTTCGATGATATTTTCACGTTTGAATATTGGTCCACGTTTTTTTTTCCTCCGGCTTGGAGTTTTTCTCGGGTGTGGAATGTACGGTTTCGCAGGTTTTGGAGCTTCTGAATGTTTGGTTGCGTCGATGGCCTTGTTTTTCTCGTTGGGGGAAAGATGAGGTTTTTTCTGGAAGTGTTATCGAAGGTGTCTCACCCTCGAGACAGAATTGAGGGTGGTTTGAGGGTGGGTCAGTCGATTTTTTGCAACGAAAGTCGACCGAGGGAGGCTTCGATTACTCGGAAGCGACGTGTCACAAATCGAGGGTCGATTTAAACTTCATCGAACGATACTTGAATTATTTCCTGTACGACTACGACAAATAAATTCGTCAAGATAAACGATGCACGACGAATGTTTGCGAGATCGAGGATGACTTTGAGTGGTTTTGAAGCGACTGGAATATCCGAGAAATAAGTTTATAAATAAATATCTTACAGGTGCTATTCAACTTCGGACGATCGATGATATTTGCAGGTTTCAAACTTCATCGAACCGCGGGAATGGACTTTTCGAAAGCTGAGATTTAGATCCACAACGATGTTTGAACTGCAGAGTGCTTTAAGTATGTATCAAAGGTACTTCACAGCCTCTAAAGAAGAATTCAGGTCCACACTGTTCAGCAGAAGGTACCGATGATCCAAGCAGTTGGCACTGAGTTTCTCCACGACGATGTACAAACGATGGCTCCAGGATATTTTCAACGACGATCACTCGAAGATCATCAACTTCACAATTTCGTAATCTTTTCGAAACACCAAGTATCGATTTTCCAAAACAAATACTCTTCAAAACTCACAGCTTTCAAACCTCTTCAAAGCTCCTCAGATTCCACTATTAATAACCCGATCTTACGCTCCGCGATTCGACCCGCGGCTTGCGTCGTACAAGGGAAATATTCGAATTTCGATGTTCCTTAAACCAATCCAGGATACTTTACAGCCTCCAGATCCCCTCAAAATCCCAAGTATCGATTTCCAAAAACAAGCCTCTGCTCACTCCCCACTGATCTCCAAGAAAACCTCAATTTCCACACACTCGACGACGATGCTCAGCTCCAAGGATGACTTCGGGCCGCCTTAAACCATCCGATGTACCGCTCGCAGCTTCCGACAGCCCTGCCCGAACTCCAAGCTCGAAACCTCGAGCATCCACTTTTTCCAGACGCAAGCTCCGAGTGGCACTTTATCCGGAACAAAGATCGCGACGCCTCGAGATCGAGCACCGAGTCGGCGATGATGGAAATATCAGGGTGGTCTCAGGCTTCCTGCTCTCGCTTCGACGAGGCCTCTTCAGTCGCGGGGCTCGCAAACGAGGAATCTCCTTAACCGGATTTCCCTGGGCCCTGCCGGCTTCTCGACTGCGCTTTTTTCCCTCGCGGAGGTGGCCGTCGCCGCCGTCGTCGTCGTCGTCGTCCTCGTCGTCCTCCTCGTCCACCGGCGGCTCTGCGGCCAACCAAGGGGTAGCACGCCCCATCCCCCTTAGCCACTGCGCGCGCACTGGTTCGATAAAACGCGTAACGTCGATTGCAGACGGTGGGAGGGTGAAGAAAGCCGCAGGGCGGCCAAGAGGGTGGACGCACACACGCCCAGAAAGCGCGACGGCGAATTTATCCAGGAGGACTTCTCGATAAAGGCCGACTTTTCGAGGAATCGCCGACGGCTGGGGGCTCCTGCTTTTAATTGGCGGACGTGTGGGAGCAGTGGCGGCTAAATATTTTTTCTCTTCCCTGGAGTCTTCCGAAAGTCCTATAAGCCATGCACAGGAGGAATTGAGGACGTACGAGCGGTTTATTTTGAAAGTGACCTAAGTCCGTGTATATTCGACATGGAGATATTTGGGGGTTTGCGTTTCGATGAAATTATGAGTACAGGATGTCGATGTGTTGCACTGCTTGAGTGTATGTAAGAGAGTTAAATTTACGATTTTCGTTATAATGATAGCGATTATTGAGTGGATGATACGTGTTGTATTGTCGCTAATGGGGTTAGGCCACTTTTAAAATTAGGAACTGGATTTGTTATAGATTTCGAGAGAGTCCAAGTCTATTGGACATGATTTAAAATGCTTCGAATTGAAAAAATGATACTCGATTTTTTTTTATATTTCTTTACGACGCTTCAAAAACACAATTTATGCAATTCAGGAAATCTAGCTATATAAATTACGTAACGAATTATTGCGTATCTACATTTTGTGTATGCAGGAGGAATTTGAAGAAATTCTGGTGCTATTTTGCTGCTCTAATTCCTCTTATATTTTTATAAAGTGGTATCAATACAGTATTTTCGAATTTATGTGTTTAAAGTTATCGTATCGTCTGAATATACTTAATCCCAAAAGCGCCTTTTGATATCAGTCCGCAGCTGCTTCATCGAGCAATGTTTATCCAAACATGCCACCTGATCTGTCAAATCTAGTCTTTACAGTTATCACATAGCTATATGTATAATTCACTAAAATAAAAATAATATAAAACAAAAAATTGCGTAGTAGGTTTCTCAATCTTTATAGTAATAGAATTAAAAAATCGTTCAATTCGGGTGAAGAGCCTTTACGAATAGACATTTATTAAAAAAAAAAAACGATGTTTCGAACATCTCAGTGCCTTCTTTATTAAGCTATGAAAAGAACAAACAATGACAACTTTTGGTGCAATAACAAAATATACAACGGATGTTATAAATCAAAATATGCGTGTAGCATGCATTTAGAGATGACTACGGAGTATAAATAATTAAGAGTACAGAATTAAATGTATAGACATTATATATATGATATGCACAATGTTCAATCGGTCTTACGGGGAGAGGTGGGACCTGTAAAAAGAAAAAACGTGAATATTCAAACGTGAATATCTCAAGATTACGGATTTGAAATAATTATCACAATTGAAATTGTTAGTTGTCAGTGCATCATTAGGAATTTATCAAGTTACTTATGTTAGTGTGCTACAATATTTAAAATATTAATAAGAACAAAACTAAAGAGCGGGATGCACAACGTATTAAATTAAAAATATAACTTTTTACAAAAAAAAATATAATTGCCGGTTGAATTCTGTGCCTTTTAATTTTAAAACAGAAAATATTCTGTATATATTATTTCCTCATAAAACGAAAGAATCTTTGGGAACAACCTAATGTAGCGAAATTCGTTTGTAAGAACTCTCCACAAACACGTACTTTTCGAGGAATCCATGGTAGCAAGATCTTTGCTGTTTTTTTTTCGGAAGTGAAAGGTGTTTGGGAAGAACATGAGAAAATTAGCAGCATCAAATTTTCTCTACAAAGATATCTGCAAGTCATGCATCCCCTAGAATTGTTTGTTAGCGCGTAGAATTCTGGGTACAACGACCGATGAACATCTTATTACAAACAATGCATACGTGGGTGGTGTGATATTTGGAGTCTGCAAAGCGCTCTTTCTATGCGCGAAATCACTTCTGCAAGACATAAATGCTTCAAGATGATGTTAACTCTTTAATTTGGAAGAATCATGATATTAAGGAAGAGAAAAGAAACTTATTCCTTCGAGAATTGATATATTGACATTTATCCACAAGAAATTTTTAAAGACCATCTTTTCAAGGATCACCATGATTCTTTAGATGAATTTTGGGAAGATTTGAAATTTTTTAAAAAGTTGCGCTCTCTAAAATTAGCATGTTAGAATATATTTTCTGCTTCATAATTTTTTAAATAAATTTTTCGACAAATATGGGCAGCAGGATTTCTATTACCAATTTTTTGAAGGGATGATAAAGTTTGGGAAGCACGGAGAAATTATTTTTTGAAAAGAATGCTTATATTTATTTTAGTAACCTTATTTTACGCGGAGATCAATTTTTAAAAAGAGATTTATTCGTTGAAATTTTAATTTATCAATTTTTTAGTGCCAGAAGCATTACAGAGAAGCATGAAAACATTGTCTTTTGGGGAGTTAGCAGCTTAATCCCTTTGGTTGGAAATTCTTTGGAAGCATAATAAGATTAAGGCACAGCTATTGATGGATTAACTTAGCAGAACCTGTGTTATAATCTTTTGGAGGAATGAAAACACGTTAAAAGGCAGAAACGAAGGAGCAACTCGGATATCAGCACATTAGAAATTACTTTTACACCTTTGTTTTCCATAGCGATCGATCTTACGACAAAATAATCCAGCGAAAGCTTCATTTCAAATTGATTAGAACCGTAAAATCATAAGAATTTTGACCCATCAATATTCATTTTGACACGAGTGTCATTAACTTCATCGCAAGGATCTAATTATAAAACCATCACAATCGATTTCTTTTTCAATCGTATTCCAAAATTCATATTCTTCGAGATTTATTACATGTTGCTCAATCAGATTGCTGAATCTTCCTTACATTTTATAAATATCCAATTCTTTGAAATGTTACACCATTTTTTATATTGCCCCTTTTTTGGGGCGCTTGTTTTTTTTATTTATTTCTACCTAAATAGTGGGAGCCTCAGTTTTGATCGTTGTACCTAAATGTTGACTGCTATAAAATTTACAAACCCAATAAAAATATTTTTTCTCCAATTACCTTACTATAGAAAATTAATTAATTAGCGCAATTTCTTAATTTGCACTTGGCTTTGGTATGTAATGGATTAATTCGAATGCACACCGCTTTTTCCAATGTACTTGCAAGCATTTCGACCAACGGCGGTCAAACACCATAAAAAAATCCTGTTTAATTCCAACGTAACCGTCGACCTTAAATCCTTCATTTCTCGATATTTCTTCGATATTTTTATGCTTGAATCTCTAGCTTTAATCGAGATAAATCGAGCCTGCCTGTGAACGTTGAATTCGCAATTATGATCCTTAATTTAGGATCGGACCTGGAGAAAGGTGTCGGCGTTAAAGGAGGTCTAAAAATACGATGTCGCGTCAGCGTAAAATCGCGACTCGCCCATCGATGTGACCTCGATATCCAGCCTCGATATTCGTCGACTCGAGGATAAACGGGGTGTTAGCGGGTGGAACATCACCCTTTCTCAAGCTTTCTGCATCTTTTCTAGCAACTTGGAATATTTTCATCCTCGAAAACATTAATCAAACATAGATCGTTAGTGGTCTCAGATCCAGAGACTTCTCGGAACGTAGAAATTGGTTGCTCTTCGTGGAAATTTGTTTATAGACATTTCATCGCAGTAATTACACTCTTCTCGGTATTTCTGCAATTTTCTCGAGGATTCATATACCATTTACGTCGTATCTATTTCCTGAACCAACGATTAAATATACATCGCGAGTAGCTTGAGGTCTAAAAAAAAGTCCAGAAGATTTATAAAATATCTGCTTCTGGAAAGTTTATGTAAAACAATATAGGATTGAGACGATCACGCTTAGATTGCACTGTTTTCATCCTCTAATATTTGAACAGTAATATTGCGATTTGGATTTTAACTTAAACGGTATGTCTCCGACAGCATGATCACAGTAGTCAAGTCTGAGAAACAAATACACAAATAACAACATGTCTCGAGTAATTTAAAAGCTACCAATAATATCGACCATTTGAAAAATTGCATCCGCTTAGTACAAAATTAATCCAAAAGAGGACAATGTAAATCACAATTAACATTCCATTGTACGACAATATTTATCATTCTCCCTTTTTTGGGACGCTTGTCTTTTATCCATTTCTACCTAAGCAGTGGAACTTTGAGTTTTGATTGTTCTAACTAGATATTGTACTGACTGCTAGAAAAGTTACAAACTCAATAAAAATATTATTTCTCTGATCAGCGTATTGTAGGAAATGATTAATTAGTGCATTACTACGGTTTGCACCTGTCTGACATCCAAAAAAATTCACGATACTCGTAAATCGATGTTTTTTTTTATTTCCAAAGCTTCCACGAGACGCGCAGCGTGTTTCATCAATATTAGACCCAGATATTAATTCAGGATGATAACAAAAGAGTCGTTTTCGGTGAATAATCATTCGAGGATCGAGAGAATGACGTAAATCAAGGATGGTATCCCCTTTATAAAGGCTCCAGACGGTCGAGCCCTCGAGGCAACTGGCCTCTCTCCTTGCCCTCCTACGCATCGCCATAGCAACCCCTTGGATTTGGACCTAACCGCCCGATTTTCCACCCCCGCTCGCGCCTCCTAACTGCCGAGGAATCGGCCTACCTCTCTTTAACATTGACGTCACGTCTCGAGTGTCGTCAGAAATGAAGGATTCGCCTCTCTACATTAATCCCAGACCTCTTTCGATTCCATAACCTCGAAAAGAGAATGGCAAAAAGAGAGGCGAGCAAAAGGGGAATTCAGAGGGAAAATATTCATCGCAAACGTTTAACCCATTATTTACCATTGTCCCTTTTTTTGGGACGCTTGATTTTTATTTATTTCCACCTGAGCAGTGGAACTTTTAATTATGATTCTTGTGACTCAATGTTGTACTGACTGCTATAAAAGCTACTAACACAATAAAGAAATGTTTTCTCCAATTAGCTTACTGTAGGAAATGAATTAATTAAATGCAATATTTATGTTCGCACTTGGCTTTAGCAGGTAATGGGTTAAGATTTGAAATAAACAGATTACCAACGGAATTTTGTAACGATATTGACATACTCATTGTTTCTTTGTGGTATTCTTTGTCGTGAAGAAAAAATAAATTTTAAGCAAGAAATGTCAGGGAGATAAATGTTATTATAAATATTTTTCTTATATTATTGTTTATTTATATTGGTATGCAATATTTATTATTGTTATGCGTTATAAAAGATAAAAAAAGTTTTCAGTTCAGTGCAGGGACAATTTTTTTATTAAGATTCTGCACCAACCGGAAACTCGTCACACGAATCAGCGAATCGAATGATTTCAAGAAAATTGCGATTATTACTTTCTTAGGCTTGAAATTCTCCTGCTGAAATTCATTCAGTTCTTTCTCGAACATCAAGAAAAGGTCGCGAAATATTTGTTCTTCCGCTGGCAAATTATAAAAATATTCTATCTTCAATATCTCGAACATTGAAACATATGAGAGTAATGATTTTCCCTCGGAAAATCGTGATGATTGTTTTTATCATCGAAGTTTTTGGCCAAAATTCAGGAAATGTGCTGTCTTCGAGCTCCTACAGAACAGTTTTCGAGAAAAAAGGTGAAAATCTGTCTCAAGAGAAAATTTTGGGATCTACGGGTTTAAATCTTCGACTTTCAGGTAATAAATTAACGTTTAAAAAACTTAGGAATAATTAATCAACTTCTTTGCAAAGACATCTCCACCATTTTCATTAAGAAAGAGTTTCACCAGATTTCTCAACGGGGATAAATTTCCATAGATACAATCGTTGAGCGACGAATGAAAATCATTAAACATCCAGATTTATTTTTCAGATACGTCGAAACGCCCGTTTTTTAAGCGAAAAACCGATATTCTGCCCTACGAGCAATCGACTTTTGGTTACCAAATCGAACAAAACGTCGATCACTCAATCGGATTTACGAAGCACCTCGTGATCGTAAGTTTCATCGGTTTACTGCTCCTCTTTGCGATCATACAGAATACTATGATCGTTATGAGAGGAAGACATTCTCATGCTCTTTCCTCTAGAAGAAAAAGAGAGCAGAATTCATTGTACGACGTGCATCCAGAGGTAAACCTTTGATTTCTTAGCTCATAAATAAAGGAATTCGTAATTTAAGTCGTAATTTAACACATTGCATGCGAGTATTTTTTTTTGCCCGAACTTACATGTATACCGGACGTTTTTGCGTGAATTTCGCGGAAGTTTGTTCATTCAGTAAAATCTCCATAAATGGAAAACTACTTCGCTTTTCTTAACCAAACTTTTATTTTACACCTAACGACTTGTATGTTTTGAAGGTGTTGACCCAAGTAATTCGGCAAGCTAGAAAGAAACAATGCAATGCGTTGCCTAGCAACACAAACAGCATATATACATTCAATGCCCATCGTATTTATACGATACCCGCACTCTACCACAAATCTACAGAATACGTAGTTTTACATGACCCACGCTCTTGTGATGTAAAAGTAAAAACGTAAAAGTTTCCCGCATACAATGTGTTAAGACAAAATAAATGTTAACAAAATACTAATGGAGCTTATAAATGATATTAATGATTTTAATGATATAAAACATTACTGAATTATATTTTATTTGTGTGCTTTCTATTTTATAAATAAACCATGAAATGTAGTTATCCACGTTTTGTAGAAAAATAATTTGTTAACTCGATAAATCGTAGTCTGACGAATGATGCATCACGCACGAGCAAAAAGTGATTGTAAAAGTCTTTTCAGACACCAGAGCAGGCGGAGATTATAGATAACGATGCAAGGTTGCGTTGCATACAAAGAACTTTGTGCTTGGAAAACCAAAAGCTCGTTGAGGATCTAGGCAGCGTGGGCGAAGTATTGGGGAAATATTTGACGTGAGTCGTAATCCCCCACCTACATTTGGTTCTTATTACAGACTTTTATACAAGTTTTATTATTTACTTTTTCTTATCTCCGTTCTACACCACAAATTAATCTAATAACCGTACGATTGGGAATATTCTTATCGAATTTCTCGACCGACTTTATTTACTTTTTGTTCATTCTAGAGTTCATGTTACAAATTATTGAAGTAATCTTTCAGTTTTTTATTTTTCCTTTTTGTCGAAGTTATCAAACGAGTTTTGTATCTTTTTTTCTTACGATCCAGACATGGTGTGGAAGAATCACTGAGATCGTTCAACGGCTGGGATCGATTGGTTGCTGATGCAGGAGCAGCAGGAATTCGGGGAGATAATTGTGAAGTAATCTACAGAGATTGTTCTACATAACGATTCATGATTGATGGATGATCAACCGTGAAAATCAAAGGCATCGAAGACATACCGAATCTTCGACAGAGTTATATACTTTCAATCGATTAGTCATTGACATTAACCCCTTGACATACAAATAAAATGGAATTTGACGCGTCTGAAGAATACGATTTAATTTGGTTCAACCGAACAGATAAGCTAAGAAAGAGGACGTTTTGAAATTTTGATCGTTATATAACACTTAATCAGGTTGACATATAATGTTTATGGAGAACAATTATTTACAATTTTGATTAAACTCAAATATTGTTTAGTATGACATTCCTCGTTCGAGATCATTGCTATATCGCGTACTGCTTTCAGCGTGCTTCTTTCCAATTTACTGATTTGTGGATGCAACTTTGTTATTGGAACTGCTGAGAAGATGGAGCAGCTTAAAAATTATAAATAAACCGGAACCGGTGTACGAATGAAACAACTGAGTAATCTAATAATAATTGACAAAGTTTGTGGCACAAGAAGGCAGTGGCACATGAAATGAACGACGACGATCCGAACTTGTCATTGTATGTCAAGGGGTTAAAGCTGGATGTTCTTGTATAATTAAAAAAAAAAACAAATATCCCAAAGACCCAGGATGTTTAAAAAATAATTGGAGTCTTTATTAATATTAAACTTGGATATGTCCATATTATTAAAGGTGCAAGAGAAACATCACCTTCAAGGATGAGTTTTAAAAATTAATCGCAACTGCTCGAATATGAAAAATTTACTATCGATCATGTTCCGATATTATTAAATCACTTACATTTATTTTCAAACAAATACTGTACTTTCCTTCTTCATTTTGGTAATAGAGAAAAGGAAAAAGAGAAAGAGATTCAGGAAGAATGAAAAGGTGGCCGGTATTAATGGCTTTTTTTTTTTAATTTTAATTACAATAATGCTGTGTGTTTTGTGTGTATGTATGTCGTGTGTTTGTGTCATCTCTCTCTTCTTCTTATTCTTCTTCTTTTTTCAGCTTTTTTCTTCCTCTTCTTTCTCCATCTTAACCGCCTATATCCTTATGCTCTTTATCCTCTACGAACATCGACAATCTAGCCTGAACTATTTTTTTTTTTTTTAGAGATAGCAGTCAGCTTTTGCACCCCCCCCCCTCCCACTCCCTGTTCACGCTCGCTCGAGCCTATTTGAGAGAAAAAAAAATAAAAAAAATTGTTCAAAATCGCGATGCCAAGGAAAACGGTCAACGATCGCAAAACCAGACATTTTTTTTTTTTCATTCGCGCTGCCATTCCTTCTCTGAATATTTGTAAAATCTTCCTACGGCCGGTTTTCGTCGATAAGGTATTTTCAATAACATTTTCGATCATCGATAGCTCAAACAAACGGTCGGTATTTATAATCAGATATCGAATAAAACGGTCAGATCATTGTATCGATAAGTGGAAAAATATCGCGGGTATTGAGTGGATGTTTACAACGAAGTATTGGCATGTAATGGTAAATGTAGTATATTTACTGATCAGAATACAAAACCATACTGACAAAATTCGATTTTATACTCGATCGTTTGCACGGATCAAGCTTATCATTATGTACCGACCATTTATCTTACAAAGTACTTACAATTCATCGCTAAAAATTATCCTGACGTAATAAATATACATGAATTCATTCTGTCCTTGTGCAAAAAAAAAAAAAGAAAAATAAAGAAAAAACTTCGCAATCTCGAGTATCGTCTGGCGAAGACTTTTGGATGAACGAATTTCAGGAGTCGAGACAAAACAGGATAAAGAAAGGGGAAAGGATTCCAAAACGGCGAAAAGAAAGGAGAAGGGCAAAAGATGGGGGGCGTTGGAGAGTGAAGGTTTTTTGCGATCGTCGATGGGGAAAGTTAATAACTTTTAAGGCATATATTTATTTCTACAGCTCCGCAGGCGACTTAGACCTAAGTAGACACGTGAGATCCCTCGTTGCAGCAGTCCGGGGCTTAAACGACGATGAAAAAAAAAAAGAAAAAAAAACACAAAATAAAACGTGGCTAAAGGCACACGCACGCACGCACACACACACATACACACACGCGCGCGCAGCAGACAGACCGACAGGCAGACAAACAGAGTGACAGACACAGAGGGAAAGAGAGAGAGGGAGAGATATTTCTGCGGCAAACGATTCATTTAACACCCCGTCTTCCTCGCCCCTGTTTCGATTTTCTCGAAGCTCTATCTTCTTTTGCCAAGACACATTTACACGTCCTTTGAAATTTTTTTTTACACGGTGAATCTCTTGAAATTCTACATTGTTCTTGCAAGCAAACACATTAAAACTCCCTCTGGATTTTGTCTCAAGGATGAGTTTTCCATAATTCTACATTGTTCTTGCAAAAAAAAAAAAAAAATAAAAAAGAGAAGAAAGGAACACATTTAAACTCCTTTTGTAATTTTTCAGGAGTGAATTTCTCGATATTCGACCTTGTTGAAGGAAAAATATATTTAATCTCCCTCTGAATTTTTTTCCCTCTTTGAAATATATTCTGGTTTGAATATATTAAAAATTCCTTTGGATTTGATTACAGGATGAATTTCTCGAAATTACTTATATACTTCTTGCAAAGGCATCTTTAAATTCCCTTTGGAATCTGTTTGCAAGACAAATTTATCTAAATTAAAAGGGAAATTTACTTCCCGTTTTAAAAGAAATAGGTTTCTCCTTTCCTCCTTACTTCGATCGGTTAAATTCCACCCTGTCGATCGAAAGTACATCTCGTCTTCCTCGAACCCTTTCCTTTTTCGAAATCTCTCGTCGAATAGTCCTCGTTTAATCAACAAGATAAAATTCTCTTCTTGACAGCCAAATGGTGCCAAATAATTTTCAAAACAAACAGTAATCTACGAAGAGTTGAAACGGACGCAACGAGAAAACATTCTAGGCAATAAAATCACGAACGATGTCGAATAAAGATCGGAGAAAATCCTTCGGAATATCATGAATTCGACAAGTCGAGAAAAAGAAAACTCACTTTTTCTCTGCAGGATAAAAGATCCAAAAAACAAAACATAAAAATGAGAGTTAAATAAAAAATAGTTTTTCGATCTCGAAATAAAAATCGGAGTGGGTCTTTCGAACACAATCCGTCGTCAATCCGTGTAAGTCGAAAAAGAATAAAACCGTGATCTTCTGCTAAGGATAGAAAATCGAAAGAACAAGGGGTGGGTTAAATGAAAGGGTTAAACAAAAAAAATAAAATGACTTTCGACCTGCGAGGGATCGAGAAAAAAGGGGCGAGGTTCGTCGTTTTTTTTTCTTCCATCGTGTAAAAGAGAGAAAAAAAGGGGAAAACCCATTGGAGCTCCACAATCATGCCGCGCTAATCCACGATAAATCGAGTAATCGATTAAATCTATCGACCGATACAGTAATAGCGTTAATATTAATCGTTAATAATATTTACAACATTCTATAGCTAGGTTCTCGTCCTGCCACGGTGCACGGTACACTTTTGCCTCTTGGATACTTTTATTTTCATCCACCTTCGTCTTTCAAATTCTTTCTACGTCGAATCAATCTCATATATCCGTCTCTCAGTTCTCCGAAAAATCTCATTCCTTTGCCGAAAATCAATATCAGACTTTGTACACTGCCTGAAACTAATATTGGACTTTATATTTGGCCTGAAATCGAATCGGAACATCGGACTTTGCTTAAAACCGATTTGAGGCATCAGACATAACCTGAAATTCATTTTACACTTTAAACTTTTCTTAAAATTCATTTCAGACATCCAGCTTTGTCCGAAATCGGATTGAGACACCAGACTTTGCCTAAAATCGCAAGGTGGGCAGAGTGTACCGCCTGGGAAAACTATCGTTTCCTCCTTAGACACGCCTAAGATATACTCCTCCGAGACTTATATACTCGTCGTTATGCTTCTTTAGACCTAGCATGCTTAGAAAATACTTGAAAAACCCGAGCCCACGATCCTTGGCTAGCGAATGGAATCGAATTCCATCTCGTCTTCATGACATTTCCACGTTCATCGAGGCCGAATAATTCCTCGATGGCCTCTTGGTTTATACATAAAAATTCACTCCTATCGATCGTCGTTTTTACACCCATCTCGAACCCCTTGAGTCTTTAAATAAATTGAGAGAAACCCCTTTCTTTCCACGTTTTTCGAGTGTTCACCCTATTGGAATTTTCTCCATCGATTCGCATATTTATCGACCTTAAAACGTACATCGAAGACTGCCTGTAATTTTCAACATCGAATCTAACTTCATTTTATCTTCATTTTGATATCGAATTTTCATTTGTGGAAACACAACGACATGCTCGTGTTATTATAATTTTATCAAATCTAAAATTCTTCATCCGGCAGATGTAAAGCTCTCTGCTCGACGTATTTAAAATTCTCCACTCGGAGAATCCAAAGACCTCCGCTCGATACATTCTAAATCTTCCACGCGCTATTTAAAAAAATTGCCACTATGCCGAATTACAAATCCTCTGCTGGACAAATAGAAAATTCTCCACTTGGCGTATCCAAAATTCCTCAGGGGCATCACTACAAAAACTCAACTTTAGGCTTCGATGCGATCACCATAATTATTGTCCTCATCGACAGGATGCGGCAGGTGTACGATTACGTCTTACAAATTGAAAATTCCTCAAGGGAGTTGCTCGGAAAATCTCGACTCTAGGCTTCAAGGTGATTCATCATCGCCATCGACATTCATCCAGGATATAGTGGGTGCATGATCACGTCTTACAAATCCAATATTCTTCGGGGGTGTTGATCGAAAAATTCGAATACAGGCTTCAAGGTGTTGCCTCCGATCTACCGCCGTCGCCGCCGCCGCCGCCGCCGCCGTCGATATCGTCGTCGTCGTCGTCGTCGTCGCCGTCGCCGTCAACATCATCATCATCGTCATCGACAACAAATGCAAAATTCCTCGAGGGTGTGCTCGAAAAACTCGAATCTAGTCTTCAAGATATCGTCTCTGGCCGATGATCATTATCGTCATCGACGCTCGTCCAGGGTCCAGTGGGTCCAGCAAAGGGCTCGTGGAAATTCCCTACATCTTTCCACCGGTTGGCCTTGAGGTGAGGTCGAAGGAGGCGCGTGAGCCCGCTTAGGAGGCATCTCAGGAAGGAGGAGACCGCCCGTCGCCGTGGTAGTTACCTCCTGTCGCGGTAGAGGAGGTACGTCTTGATCGCCTGGGGCAGGTTCAGGCCCTTTATTTTCTCCTCGAGCCGATGCTTGCCGATTCGTTGCCGGATAACGCGCCGGCAGAGGTCCATCAAGGGTAAAGGCTCCGCTGGAATTCGAGAAAGGTCTATTCGAAGGTGCTTGAGTTCGGGGTGGTTTGGTTAGGTGGCATGGAAGCCTCAGAATTTTGCTTAACACTTAACCTATTTGCATCCTTAAGCGGAATATTCTGCGCACGAGGATGGTCCCCTATCACCGCGCGCGGAATATTCCGTGTTACTGTATTGGGCATTAAAGGTAAGGAATGCCAGAGCAAGTGGTCACCAGATGTTTCATTACTCTATGGAAAACCCAACTAAAGGATGAGCACGTAACGAGTTGGTCAAATAACTATAGCACATCTGGTAAAAATAATTATCAAAACCAATAAAAGGGACGGAATCTTAAGTAAAGGCATGATGCAAATGGGTTAACAGAGGGGTCATTTAAATTTATGTTTTTCTATTCTAACTACCTAAGACATGCCACGTAGATTTATGTTTGTATTTGAAATTTGATGATGCTCCGTTGGTTTTCCATTTTTATGCACATTATGCTATTTTTTCTTGGTGCCATTAATTGCAGTAATATCTGTTTGTTAAAATTACTGAGCGGTTTTGCGTTTCAGGTAGTACTTGTAACTTTGTAATCGTGACAAAAGCACAAAAATGTTTTCTGTGGAAAATGAGAAAATCTGCTCTGGAAATTTATGCAAATAACGTGTATTTGTCAGTGCGTTGGATTATTTGTACAAGACGATTTGTTTGCAACGTTGGCAGAGCAAAGTAATTTGTATTATAAACAGAACAAACACAAATATCAGTGCCTGTCTAAATCTAGAAATAAGATTGTTGTTACAAGTGATGAGTGGCAAAATTTATGGGAATTATATTTTTGATGGGCCATACGTTGAAAAGCCACAAAACCATTACATACATCATTATTATTTCATTCTCATCAAAAATTCCCGAAGATTGAGAAATACAGAGCAACAGCAACCCATCTGTTAAGTGTTAAGAATTTGTGAAAATTTACGAAAGTATATTCGTAAAACAAGGATCTGTCGAGATAAATCTGCAACTGTAAGAACTATTTGAATGTGCTAGATGTCACTGAAATCCAGCTTTAGAAATTGGAAGCCTCAAAATTTTATTTAGGATTATGTTTGTAAATTATCAATGCATCTATTAAGATTGAAACTACTGTGCAACTTAGTTCAGAATTGTTTAAAAACCTGTTTAAGAAAGCTGTTAACAATAGTGAGGAACTAATCTGGGAGTTGGAAGAATTGAAATTAGATCACAAAAAACACGTATAATTATATAAGGATCCATCAGGGATAAATCTGTGTTCAAAGGCACTTGAGCTAGAAGTAATTTAGTTATGTAGCTTGAAGGTGCAAAATGTTATTCAAAAAGTCATAACTTCGTGAAAAAAAGATCTATTAAAGGAAATTTGCGATGAAAAACCTATTTAAGAGGCTTAGAGATCATTAAGACTTAATCTCAACCTTTGGAATTGTATTTGAAATATAATTTATGTAAGATTCTGACTCCTCCATAACATAAATAGGTGTTCGTGGGACAATTGGACCAGAGAGTCTGGGTAGCTTAGTGATCAAAACAGTTGCCTGCAAAGCGAAAGGTTTTGGATTTGACTCTTAGTCCAAAAACCCAATAGTCAAATTTTTTTCACTGCACCTACATTTATGAAATATACATATACATGAGATAACGACAGAGTTTTACCAAGGTGCTGCAACAAGAGGAGACAGTCTAAAGGCTTTGAAGTTCTAAGATTTAAATAAGGATATCATATATCTGTTCCAAAAGGATCTACCTACATTGGACAGTAGTGGAGATCTGTTTTAAATTGTGACAGACTGTGAGTAAGAGATATAAAAATTTAACAGCATAAGATCGAAATTGCATAACTCGAAACAAGAAGAAAAGAATATAAAATAAACGTAAATTATATTGGCCATTAACAAGCAGTTAACTGTCATACTTTCTACTATGTTTCAAATTCTCCATCTGGTTCTATTGGAGTAAAAATTTCAATCGACAGAACGACATTATGTGTGAGAAAGCCATTAGTGTATGGCGCAAATAATTAATGTTATTAAATTTTAAGAATTAAATGAAATTGAGAATCATAAATATAAGATATAGAATTAAGTCAGATCATCAAAAAAAGCGTGGAAAAAATTGGACTGAGGAGGTAACTGAACCAAGACTCTTAATAGTGTCATAAGCGATAAGGTTAGGAATGCCTATGTATGCATTGATATCAAATAAAGTTCCCACATAAAAAGGATCATAGAAATAAAAATTAAGCTCCACTCACGATCGAGTCCACCAATGTACTTCATGGTAATTTCACAGTGTCCCCACACAGCGGAGACAATTGGGTGCAGCTTCCTTCCCTTTAGCCCTCTGAAGGCAATTCCGAGGTATTGTCCATCCACGACGAATGCAAGTGTACCCTCGTCCATGTCTAGGACAACTGAAAATATCAAGAAAATAACTTCTATACCTCTGCGCAATGTGAATGTCAAATGGCAAATAGTTAGTTTTTCAAGATACTGTTTCAATTTTGAGATTCCACGAAAATCTATTCATAATCTAACCTTACTTTTATTAGCCTTTTTCTAAAGAAGAATAATCAGACTCTATTAAAATCTTTTTAGAATTCTCCACAAAAAAAGGAAAATCTTCTTAAAGACACTAAGCAAAAACCTTTTGTTCTGGAATTATTTTAATGCAGAACGAAATAGATATCACAAATTCGGTTATCATCTTTTTTATACCTTTTTCAAGACCAACATAATGAGACAAAAAAGAAGAAAAAGTTCTTCATATTTTTCTCCTGGGAAAAAGAGGAGGGGAAAGAGAATTTAAATTCTCATTATGCACTTTTTTTTACAATTTTTTACATGAAAGAAGAACAAAATAAAGGTATCTAATAATCCATAATATTTTTATAACGATTATACACACGGACAGAAACAAATAATCTTTATTAGAAAAAGGAATCCAGAGCTCAAACACTATATTCTTTACATTCTTTTCCGATAATTATAGAAAAGGGAAACAAACATTTTCTTCACAATCTTCTCAAAAAAATAGTAATTTTTGGTTTAACAGAGCAATATTCATACACTTATTTTATATTTTCGTCTGTTTTTGTGGAGTTAAAATTTCAATTGACTACATCGACCATTTTGTATAGAATAATAACTTATGACCACTGGATCAACGATTAAAATTATTTCTAACTTATAATATTAAATTAAATTATGTCAGAAAATTGTAAATTTTAGGGTGACGAATTAAACCGTATTAAGAAAATCGTCGTTGTAAAGAAAAAGACAAGGAAAAGATAACTGGACCGGGACTCGAGAACGGAAAGAAAAAATAAAAGGTTTTCCTTCTCCAAGAAAAAAAAAAAGAAGAAAAAAGGAACGCGGGAGGATGCTCACCGAGGAATTTGTCGGGGACGATGAAGGTTTCGTCTGGCTTCAGTAGCGCCGGATACGTAACGCCATTGTTGTTCTTCGAGTCGTGGTAAAGCTTGTTCCTGCCGAGATCCCAGCCCCAGCTGAGCTCGTTGTTCCCGACAAGGCTCTGATAGCCGACGCTGTGCAGAGGAGCGTCTGCTGTC
Source organism: Ampulex compressa (assembly GCA_038496175.1). Taxonomy (NCBI): domain Eukaryota; kingdom Metazoa; phylum Arthropoda; class Insecta; order Hymenoptera; family Ampulicidae; genus Ampulex; species Ampulex compressa. The sequence goes on from JBCFXI010001697.1 coordinate 30,443, forward strand.
GCGACGCCCACAACGGCGTGCGTGCCTCTCTGCCTCGTGCTCCAGTAAAGTTCCCAGACATGCATGCCCTTCGTGTAGCCGACCTTACCCCTTATGCAGTCCGTGCTCTGGGCGACGGGGTGCCGGTGGAACGTCAGTTTGTCGTCATCCTGAAAACAGGTCACCATATTGATTTATCGGAAAATCGAGGATAGTGTATCTCATGAGCTTATCTGTAAGACACTTGGTACTGTAGAATCGAATGATTAACATTTTGCCGGCCGCCATCACACACGCGTGACTTCTTTTCGCCGAGTGTTACCGGCCGCTGTCACGTACGCGTGATTTTTTTTTTAAATTTATTTTTGGCTCTGATTGCTAAGGACATTTGACCTAGAGCTTGCTGTTTAAGATGGGTTCCGAATCATCAATGCTAAAGTATACATATAACATGGAAAAACCAGAGATGATGGTCGGGATTCGAACACTACATTGGTTGGATTCTATCCATTACACCACCGTTGCTCACGCGTGACTACTTTTCGCAGTGATACTATTTTATTATTCGGATGTTTGTATGAGAACATGTATTAACTCTTTCATTGCTAACTGCTCTAAGTTGAAGCGTTTCTCGCGATCGGTATGCGGCCGGCAGTAGCGATCGCTGGGGACTGAATACTTTTTTGCGCAATATATATTTTGTCGGCGGCAATTAATACATTATAATATACTACATAATCCAATTACTATTACTTTCTCTACTCCAAAACGGATCAAACCATTCTTTATTCTCAATATATATTGTCTATTCACCAATGGTATTGTTTTAAAATGCCACAATTTGATAAGTATAGTACGTATTTGGATATTGAAAATTGAAAAATCGAACAAATAACAAGTTAGTAACATAAATACTCTGTATATAAACAAAAACTTTCTTTTACGGAAGGTGAATAGGTTCCTTGGTTGTTGATGTTCTTTCGTAGCAAGTGTGAAATGATCCGTCTTAACGGGGATAAGACAAAAATGGGAAATTCTCCTAAGCCCGTAGCTCTGAGAAGGTCGACGTTCAATTCTAAAGAAATTCAGCTAAATGGAAAGCTCCACGTGATTCTTACAGGTACAAAGAAGGATGGTAAAGTTTCTTCTGGTCTAAAAAAACCAGGTGGAAAACACGAAACAATCTACTACCGTGATACATGTCCAGATAAGCCAAAAATGCATCTTAGTTAATGTTTCATAAATGATCATACAAAAATAAAATACAAAATCTAAACTTACGAACCTATAGTCTTAGACGTGTAAACATAGATAAACTATGTAAAATATAACGTTATTGTAAGTTAATTTGTATATAAGATCAATTTATGGTACCTATAAAACATTTGTCACATTTGCGAAAATCGCCTCGAGTTACCTCGCCAGGCCGAAAAAGTCGTCGAGCGCGAAAGATTAAAAGCGGAAATTTGTGTGAGTTTGTTTCAGTCGTGGGAAGAAAAAGTTTTGCTGCCATATCGTTGAAAATCGCGGGTAAACGCTACACAATACTTTATGTGGATAGTAAAATGATAGCATTTGGTATTGGATCGTCAAAATATTAAAGGTGAAAAGTTGGAGAACGTTATTTAGATTATGAAGAATAGGCTTTCGTGTTACAGAGTAATGAGTGCTATTATGTGAGTGATAAGAAACCAGAGATTTAATATGAGATTGTTGATAGATCAAGGGTGAAAACTTGTGTAATTTTGTTCGTGTGATGAAGGGGGAAGATGTGATAGTGAATTCTAGAAAAATTCGTACGAGAAACTTGTATGATTTCTTTTCAATTATGTAATGTTTTTTTTTTAGAATTTTGTATGATCTTACAAGAATGGTAAAGAGAAGTATGATACTAAATTTTGATTAATATGATATAGAAGCTTGTGTGACTTTGAGTTGTAAAAAAGTGATTTGATTCGTGGAATTGTATATCATTTTATTTGAGCGGTAAAGACTACAAATTTGGTACTGAATTACAGAAAGGAAAGTTTTATGTTATTCTAGCTGTTTCTTTAAATCAAATCGGTTCTTAAACTCTTGCTGTTTCTTTAATTCTCATCTATCTATAATTTCCGTAAAACCATTTTCTTTTAAACAATATCAATGTCCCCGCCGAAAGAAATTTGTTTATCTGATCAAAAGTAAAAATTTAATTACTTCTCCAAGGAGAAATGATTTCCTCTTCACAAATAAATGATTTTTTCACAAAAATCAAAAATCATGTTCCACTAAGAAAGAACTGTTCTTCATTAAAAAAAATGTCTTTTCTAGGATAAAACAACGTTTCTTCTAATTCTCTAGCATGAAAAGTGTAATCAGTGAAATTATGAAAGAGCAAATATATCCAATGCGTAATTTTTAAAAACAGTTAGAAAAAGCGCGGTATTGAAGGAGCGAATGAGAGAGCCAGAAAGTCACGTGATGTGCGACAGGCGTGACCGTTAGACCATATAACACGTTAACCATATAACGAAACAAATGCCGCGTAAGGAAGGATGTTCCACAAGTCGCGATAATATACACGTATAACATTTTTTCTGTACAATTTAAGTAATTAAATAACAAGTACAGACTTCCTACAGAAGTTTCAAGATACCTTGACAAATATGTTGAGACTACGGTCGTCCGCATTCCAGCTGTGATGGACCTGCGTTTCTCTGGAGGCCGGTGGCATGTCCAAGAGAACGTCCAGGCGCGCCGGCCTCGAGAAGTCCTGGGCCAGTTCCCTCGGGACCACGGGCTTGTACGTAACCGGGCCACCACTGCCGACGCTCACACCCCCGACGGCCGCAGTACCCGACTCGCGTATCACGTTTTTCACCCCTGAAAAGATCGAGAAAACAATTCTGAGCCTCCGCGCCATAAATAAAGCACCGAACCTTCGTGTCATAGAAAAAATTCATCTCTAAAAAATAAAATCACAGACATTTTTTTTGAATGAGAATATATAACAAAAAATCTGGTTACTGTGGATATATGTCACAGAAAGAATTCTAAGCTTCCCTGTAGCTGAAAAAATTCAGTTATAGGAAAACATATATCGCATAAAAATTCTGTTTCAATAAGAATGTATTATAAAAAATCTGGTTGCTATGGATATATGTCATAAAAAGAATCCTAAGCTTCTATGTAGCTGAAAAAATTCAGTTACAGGAAAACATATATCACATAAAAACTCTGTTGGAACCAAAATTGATTACGAAAATATCTGGTTGCTATGGATATATGCGATAGAAAAAATCGTAAACTTCCGCACGTAGCTGAAAAAATTTGGTTATAGGAAAACATATATCAGATAAAAATTCGGGTGTCGAAGATATATGTCAAAGAAAAATCCATGTTATAGAAAAATCTCGTTGCTAACAAGAGACAATGGCTGAGAATTATTCCGATCGCTACTCTAAACATGCGATGATTTATATAAATTTAAATATTCCGAAATCTTAAATCTGCTTCTTTAAGAATATCCAGTTAGAGAAATCAGTGATGAGAGCACTACTGAAAAATTCCAACCGAATAAATGTATTAAAAAACGAAGATGTCAACTATTTTCTCAAAGATCTTCTATAGTTAAAAAATATTGCAAAATCTACAAAGCTCTATAAGTACTCGATACACGTCTTTCCTTATAATGAATATCAGAACCTCCAGAATCCATAATATAATGAATAGTAAGCAAGGAATGTTTTCTAATCATATAATAATTTGAGTAAAAACTGAATAAAGTTTCGAAGGCGTAAAATAAAATTCCAGGGCCGTATGCAGAGGTATTCAAATTCTACAACTCTTTATAGAGAACTATCATCGAGATTCCGCGGCATTTCAATGGTCCTTCGAGTCTTTACAGAACTGTTTTTCGTTAATTCGTCACTCGAGGCTCAGCTGCGCCCGTGAAATTTACGATCTGGCACGGCATTGTGCCACGAAAGGCACGACCGTATCGAAAAAAAAAGGGAAGGGTCCGAATATGCGGGACCTTTCTGTTCTGGCCTTTTTGGCCGACCCTTTCAAAACCTCCTAGCCCCTCCGCCGCCTCGAAACCGCCACGAAAACAGCTGCCACGAAGAATAAACCACCGTCCAGCCACTCCTTGGCCCTCCAAGAGTCTCCAGAATTTTACAGACCCGACTTCGAGAAAAGGAGTGTTACAAGTTTCGAAAAATTAGGAGATCTTGATACGATACAGAAAGCTGTATATAATAGCCGAATATATTTATAGGATTGTTAATCTTTAACGAACAAGCGCATTTTTCTAGAACAATGACCAGTGAATCGACGTAATTTTAACAAATCAATCCTTTATTACTAGAGTGGGAAAAAGTGCATAATTAATTTTCAATAATAATAAGTAGTATATGAACAGATATGTCCATACAAAAAGATACTGAAGTGAAAATTACAGAAACATAATAGGGGTTGAGATAAACAAATAGAAGTATGTATATAGGGATATCATGTCATTCGATTCTCTTGGAATATTTATAATGTCGCGAATATGGCGAGATTCATTCGCTAAAGGTTAAATAGATTTCATCGTTTTCGGATATAATTAACACGCGAATGAAGTATTTTCCAAGAATATACTGGCGTTTAAAAAATATCTAGCAACAAGGTGATTTTAAAACAAGGAAGGATTTATGTATAATTCTCGAAAACGTCCTAAAATTTGTCCAGGCTTTTAGAGCTACAGTTTCGAGCGAATACTCGAAGAATGATGCAGAAGAAATTCCGACCGTGTTGAAATAACATGGAAGAAGGTTCTCAGAGAGTATCTGAAAATCTACAGGCTGCTTGGATATTCGTATCAGTCTTTAGATGCAGCTGCCACGGCAAATAAACCATGGTCGAAGGTAGGGATCGACCCTAGAGGGCCTACGTCGACCTTAACCCAGGCCAGACCCTCCATTATCCCTTCTTCCCTTCTGTTAACCTTCCTCAGGATACGGCCAGGTATCCAAATCCACCGGACGAGACCTGAATTCTCGATGAAGCCTCAGGAATTCCTGCCTACCTACCTACCCACGGAGATATGTACAGGGTGTTCCAAAAGAATTTATTTTTAAATCCCTTTTGAGCAATAACTTTAAACAGTTTTTGCGCTGCAATTATATCGTTGATCTTTGAACGGTATTTTAAGGTAAAATTTCTGAATAATCGTATGTAAATTGTTTTGTTAGCCACTGCACAGGCTCTGAAGTTTCAAAGGAGATTGTCTGCGATATTAATGAAGCGCGATTACCTTGGAAAGAAAGATTCTAAGGCGTAACAGTGAAGAAGAAAGGGGTTTTGTGTAGACGTGTGACCGTAGAGTGACCGTAGTTCACTTGAGAGTTTTTTGCCCGTGAAATGATGCTGGTCCTAATGTATAATGATTACCTTTGAGGAAATAGATTTAATGGTTGCATATAAGCATAAAAGATGACCTTGGCAGGACATAGTAGTCAGCAGTGACTTCAGAGTTTTTAGATATTAGAAGAAAGTTGAAATAAATATGAAAGTGACCAAGGTTGTCTTGAGATATTACTATTCATATTTAATTCTAGATAACGTTAGTTCTTGCGATATATCACAAACGCTCCTAAGAATATAGATTCTAAACCCAAGGAAAAAATGTCTAAATGGACAGAAAAGACTTATTATCTTTATTTATCCCTAGATAAGAATAGTGCTTGCGATAAACTACGATCACGCTCAAAAATATAGACTTTCAACTCAAATATCTCTACAGAAAAGATACTGGATGAACACAGAAGTGGTTAATACTTATCTAAAATATTATTACCCTTATCTCTTTTACTCTTTTCTATTATTATATTTTATTTCATTTCTTTTATTATCAGCTTTATTTTTTCTTATGCAACTTTACTCATGTTGACAAAGTTCGATTGCCTTAAAAAATACTATCTTTAAAGTCAAATAACTCGGTAGAAATATCCTGGCTAGACACATTGCCAGTGCTGAATTAACAGTTTTCGGTCTGTGTCTGTGCTTAGATAATGGTAGTCCTTCTTGGCATAAAAGCTTTAAATCTTTAATGTCACTTTAAGCTTCAAATTTGAATAATCCAAGAAGAGAACATTATGGCAACGCCTACGTAAGTATGTATTGTTTCCATTTATATAAAATCCCAAGAATACAGATTTTGGATCTAAAGCCCCCGATAAACTTAAAAAAAAAATAAAGATAAAAATTCTAGAGGAAGAAAAGAATGATCAATGCTGACTTGAAACTTTTTGGCCCACGTTCATGGCCAAGTAACGAAGTTGGTAGTGTAAAATTACGATCACTTTTACGAATACATTTTCCAGATCCAAATATGAATGTGAGCTTCGGACAAATGATACAAGGCGCCGATTGTGTTGGTCTGCTTGAAAGTGCGATAACGCCAGGGTTACCGGACTATGCATGAGAGAGAAGAACTGATCGTGAAGGAGAAAATGAAAGTGGTGCATGAAAGTTTGTATAAATAGAGACGTAGCAAGCAGTGTAAAGGTATGAATATATAAAAAAGAAATGAATAAAACTTGATGAGTAGTCAGTCAAAGGAAGTTACCAGAGATAGTCGCAAAAAGCCTAGTAGTGATTCGGTCATACAGATCTATATCGAGTTATATCTTGATTTCAATAAACATCATTATTATATCTAAAATTGTACATGCATTAGATTGGCAAGAAAGTATTTTCGGTTTTCAAATCACACTTGGTTTAGCATTTTGTTGAAAGGACCGGCAATTTTATGATCGCGAAATTATGAATTTGTCAGAAAGATGACAAAAGGTTATGGAACAAAATGGAAAATACATCGTTGATTAAACTTTATTCTTTATATAAAAATATGAGTTTTATTTCACGCTACAAAACCGCAATTATTTTTTCGCCAATCCAATACATAGGAAGAAATGTGGATGAATAACGCAGCGATCAGTAATGCCACCTGAGAGATTCTAATCCACGTAACGTTCGCAGTGGTGACAAACCAAAATCACTTACGAAAATAACATTTCTACACTAAATTTTTATGAAAACCAAATCTGCATAATCAGAACATTGGTCAGTGCTGACCTGAGAGTTCTTGGCTCATACCTTCATTTCGGTGATTTTCATACCTAGATAACGGTGGTTGCAGTAATATGTTAAAAGAAACCCTTAAGAATACAGTATCCATGCCCTAATGTCTTCGCGAAGAAGAAATCTGTATGGATAGAATAGTGACCAGTGCTGACCTGAGAGTTTTTCGCCCATTTTCACACCTAAGTAACTGTGTTTGTAGCAATAAATTAAGATCGTCTTTAAGAGTATAGTCTGTCTCTAAAGCTCAATATCTTCGTCAGAAGGAGATCTGTACGGCTAGAATAGCGGCCAGTGCTGACCTAAGAGTTTTTGGCCCATATTCAAATCTAGATAACAGTAGCTTTGGTAATAAGTTAAGAAAACCTTTAAGAATGCCGTATCCAGACCACGATATCTTTCTGAAAAAATAATCTGCATTATTAGAGTAGTGCTCAGTGCTGATCTGAGAGATTTTGACTCATGTTCAGTACATTCTCTCTCTCTCCACCTTGATATCTCCATGAGAAGGAAATCTGTATAGCTAGAATAGTTACCACTACTGACCTGAGAGTTTTTCACCCATGTTCACTACAGTCCCTCTCTACACCTTAATATCTCCATGAGAAGGAAATCTGTATAGCTAAAATAGTGGCCAGTGCTGACCTGAGATTTTTTCACTCATGTTCACTACAGTCTCTCTCTACATCTTAATATCTCCATGAGAAGGAAATCTGTATAGCTAGAATAGTGGCCAGTGCTGACCTGAGAGTTTTTCACCCATGTTCACTACAGTCTCTCTCTCTACACCTTGATATCTCCATGAGAAGGAAATCTGTATAGCTAGAATAGTGGCCAGTGCTGACCTGAGAGTTTTTCACCCAGTTCACTACATTCTCTCTCTCTCTACCTTAATATCTCCATGAGAAGGAAATCTGTATAGCTAAAATAGTGGCCAGTGCTGACCTGAGATTTTTTCACTCATGTTCACTACAGTCTCTCTCTACATCTTAATATCTCCGTGAGAAGGAAATCTGTATAGCTAGAATAGTGGCCAGTGCTGACCTGAGAGTTTTTCACCCATGTTCACTACAGTCTCTCTCTCTACACCTTGATATCTCCATGAGAAGGAAATCTGTAT